>BGZK01000776.1:0-285071 GCA_005406025.1 Eumeta japonica
AATTTGTTATGTTGCAAAAAAAAAATCGGTAGTCGTACATATGTACATTTCACGCAGGATGTTAAAATTTCCAATCTTTATGGAATATGTATGTATATATATATATATATTATGAGTTTGTATTATATGGTCTTAATCAGTATAAAAATCTATAGCATCAGAAAATTAATAATAAGCGTAATTGAAATTATCCATTACAAGACATAATAACCTTATGTCGAGGAAATATTAAAATGATGATAGGGTTGGAAATCTTTATGTTACAATTTATTATATATGACGCACAGGAGTTACCGCCCGTTAATGCAAACAGCAAGTCCAGTAAGGCCAGCGCTAACGACACAGCAGTTACCAACTCGGCGCCCGCGCCGGCGCCCGCCCCCGCCGCCCCGCCCGCGCACACCGCCACCATCGACAAGAAGAACATAAGCGCTCCCATCACTGTCACGTACGTTGGCCTGCTTTATTAATTTTTTTTTGTAATGTTATGTATAAAGAGATAAAAACGCAGTAGCAAAAATAATTATTTTATTTCGTGTAGGGCTTCGTCGACGCATTCGTGGCGACGTTCACATTAATAAAGACCATGTGAAATGTTATCCCGCGTGTGTAACGGCTTCTAGGTGTGATTTTTCGAACTCAGTAACTCTTTTAGTTTTTCATTCACAAATTGGAATAATGACAACAAGGGGTAACTTCAGCGTTTTAGAGATCTGATGGTTGCATTCGGCAAATATTTATGAAATAATAAAAAGATATTTTGAATATTTTGTGAAATATTGAATTATTAAGGAGGAAATACATTCGGATTGTGCCTGTAATGGAGTTCCGAAGTCCGATTATGCTAACACAAAAACGTTGTAGAAGTCAAGTCATTGTCAACTCGATGCGGTAGTGACAAATGTCCAAAATTGACAGCGATGTCATGAAGACAACGTTTTCTCAATGTTGTAAATTTTCTCATATTCGCGTCATCTGTTTAAGGAAATACGTCCAGCGTGATCTTTTAAAAATGAAATCGAGCCGTTTTAACTATTCTATACATTTATTGCCCGAAGCAACAAATACTTTTCGTCGCGTTGTGTCGAGATCGAGTTAATTTTGCTTATACGACAGAAAACTAGTCTTCGTGACGTATTCATGCGAGAAAGGAAGGACGTTATGTCTGCTTTGCTTAAAATGTACAACTTAACCAGAAAACTATTTGGAGCCGACTCGAACTTTGGTCGACATCATTTAAAGTTAGCATAATTGAGCTGTGGGTACGCTTATATACAGTAAAGAAAGTCGAGTACGGTAGAAGATATATGAAAGTAGAATAGATGCGGTAGATATGCGATTGCTGCTTAGTACGTGTTTAAAACATGGTCTGTTTTGATGTGGTACCAGCATGGTCTATGTTAGAGCCATTTTGTGATCAACTTGGCCGCAACACGGAAATGGGTTTGCACAACTGGTGAAATACCACACTCTCACAGAATACAGGCGTGAAGCAACCGCCTCCTCTGCTTTGTTGTTCCGTTAAGCGAGTGAGAGTTCCGGTGGTGCACTCCCCTCTATCCAGATATCATATTCCTATCCAAGAAGCTGGCAGCACACTAGTAACGCCTCAGATTGTGAATGCCCATGGGCGGTGGTGACTACCTACTTTTTGGTGACTCTTATGCTCGTTTGCCCCTGATCTGCTATTAAAAAAAAAACATATAGGTATAGTGGTGTCAAAGAGCAGTGTGGTTTGAAAGATGTAGTTGGTTAGAATGAAGAAGAATAGGTATGTAATTGGTGGCACATAAAAGAATGACCAGTTTATAATACCGCGAGTTTACACGAAACGCGAGCGAGTTTATAAATAATATTAACGTTTAAGCGATTTGCGAACAAGTAAAAAAACGAGAAAGAATGCTCAGTCACAATGCTGTACGATTTAAAACAGTTTTCATTCCATAAACAAAAATATCCTTCGCGAAACGCTAATATAAAAAAAAAACTATGAAATCACAACACAACAAAAAATGGCTCATGTGTATCTTAATAATAAGGCACGATCCTATCTAAACGTGTTGCCTGGCCGAACGCTCGAAGAACGAGAAGGCGGAGGATGTGACAGGTGAAGCCTTCTTCCCATTCACTCGCTGGGTTACTAACGATATGTACATTGTGGAGCGTAATCCAGGCCGGTGTACCGTATAGGACTTTTGATGAAATCCAGGAATTCAAGCATCCAAATGAAAAAGTAAATGTGAGATCATTTATTTGTTGATCTGTTCTTCAATATTTTGAATTACGAATTTTAATGCGATCTTTTATCATATCGCTATTTACAATCCACTTTTCTATCACTATCGAAGCTCGTGCAGTCGGGCATCGACCCTCGTCCCCTTTTTATCTTTTTACTATTTACTCCTTATTCATTTGTTATTCGCGAGATAGGATACGAATATTCTATTCTACTTTCATACCCTAATTTCAAATCGGATGCGAACCCTCGTTTGCGAAACTAAGCACGAAGGCCGGATGCCTCACATGCCACCTACTCTTAGATCCGTTACTGCAATATATGTACATACCTACATGTGTGTGCGTTTGCATGTGGTGTATATCGCGTGTGCGTACATGTGTGGATTTTCTGCGTGGATATAGAATAAAATTTTCGTCTTTTATTGACAGTGATCTCTGTCAATATTGATCTCGATGTCGATCCCGATTCCGATAGGTACCAATCCTCTCCATCGTGATTCAATCATTGTCGCTATGAGACGTCTTTCGATATAATTTGTTTAGTCAGTTATTTATAATGAAGTCATAAAAGATAAATTAAATTATTTTATAATACCATAGTATGAGATGTAGCACTCGCGTACCTTGTTCTTTATCTATTACTGACATACTTTTATTTAGACCGTCTTCTAATACTAGCGCTATCGAAATTGGAAAATTATCTGCCCTGCGTTTTATGCTTGTGCAGGTAGTACTTTTTATACACTTTTCGTTTGATTGACCATCAAAATGACACACCAGAAAGTTTCCCATGGTGTGATAGCTTACAAGTCGTCGAATATAATCTAAAAAGTACATTCTTTTTAAAATCAAAAAATCGTAAAGAACAATCGATATTAGACTTACTTTTTCTTGAAGATCAATGCTTTAAAAATCACTCCCCATAAAGTTAGGTTGAACTTAGCAAACTAATGCAAAATATCGAATTTAGTCTTGTATATATATCTACTAGTGTTTTCATTTCCTGCATGAATGCTTGTCTCGTCCCTACCGTGTGCAAATAGCATCGGACGGATAGAGGTGTTCGCAGTGGCGGCGTGTGCGCATCGGTCCGCGCGCGCCGTGCGCGGCACCTACGCGTCGTCATGTGAAGACGAGCACTACACACTCATGTTAGCCCTTCCTTCTATCCTCTTTTCCGTTTCCTGTACCATTTTTATGTCCTTTGTTGATCATTTATTATAGAATATAGATATGGAATTATTCATTGTGATATTTTACTGGTTTTGTGTGTTTTTTTTAATAGTTAATGTTTTTGAAATTGAACAGGAACGGCACAGCAGTCGTGCCGGCCAAAGCGAACAGTGTGTCGCCGGCGAGAGAGGGCGGCGGCGGGGGGCAGGACAACCCTTTCGAAGAGGACGACTGGGACGAAGAAGACGGGGGCGCGCTGCGCGACACGGGCGAGCCGGGCGTGCCGGTGCGCGCCCTCTACGACTACACGGGCGCGGAGAGCGACGAACTTAGCTTCAGACAGGGTACGGCCGACCATTGATGCGTCTTGATAACTAAAGGAATTTTCGCATGTGACAATTACTGCACACGTTCTCTTAACGTGTATCGTTCGTTCGTTTTTTATAGGATTTATAAGTGACAAACTAATATGTCTTTGGAAAGCAGTTGATCACCGCCGCCCATGGACATTCGCAACCCCAGAGGAGTTACTTGTGCGTTGCCGGCCTTTTATACTTATAAGACCGGTAACGCACAAGTTTCTTTTCTGAAGCATTCCTGTTAAAATACGCTCTTTTCTTGGACACCCCCTTATTAAAGTACGTTGAGAATACCGCTGACGATAAATAATTTTAGAATCTCCAATCTAAGTACGTAGCAGGAAATTGTGCATGGAGTGTATGGTTGTAGAACGCCAACTATCAACATAGTACTGTTGGTATTTCCATTATCGTTCCGACGAACGGAACGATAATGGAAATCAGCGGTAGGAATGAGGTTGGATAACTCTTCAGAGCACTCCCCATAGCGCACACGATAGAACATGCACAGAGATGCTGTCTCTTTTCAAGGCCAACGGGTCGAGTTGTCGGAATGCTACAAACTCGCCAACGATTCGAAATGCTTGACATTGGATGCGGTCTATGGGCAAAAGTTGATATTAGGGTGCCCCCGCTCAGAGGTGACATTACATTAGTACTCTAGATTAGGTCGCTCGGACCTGTGCCGTATCAAGTGTATTAAGTAAGAGGCTATGATATCCTGTTTGAAATATTGTCGTATTCTATTAAGCATCACCAGCTTTTTAGAAGCTAGTTTTACTTCATGCTCTAGAATTCTAGATGATCGAGAAGCTGAACTTTGCTCGATATCTCGACGCTAAAAATCCCGATACTCATTATAGGCAATAAAGGGAGTGCTTCCGAAGAGAAGAGACAGAGGGGGACTTTTTTTAGTGGCAAACACGCATAGCACTTTTGGGGGCTAAAGATGAGGTTAAGTTTATCTCGTTCCAAGATTTGCTCTAAAGTAGTCCTGATTTAAAATACAATTTGGCTTCCACAATCATATTGACGCGGTCTCGGCAAACATTAGTGTGGCGGTAGTATTGTCGTCCGCATAGCAACGAACGTTACCGATTTTCGGTAAATTATTGAGAAGCTATATGAACAGCGTAGGAGACAGTACCCAGCCTTTACGGACAACGGCACTCGCGAACGTGGGACCTGATCATATATCATCTATTGTGACCTCAATGCTTCGTCCCGTGAGACAGTTGCCGAACCACTTACATGATTTCTTAGGGAAATCCGCAGGAAGGAAGCTTCAATAGAAGTGCTTTATGTCCAGACCCCATCAAATGCCTTTGCTACGTGTAAATTAACAGCCAGAGCTTTCCCCTTGCTCTTAATCGCCTCCGCCCAACGATGGGTTAATAAAGCGAGATCACCTAACCTTTCAATATGATCGTTTTAAAAGTGTTGGTTTATTAAAAACTTTGAAATATTGAATTCAGAATGGGACATGACGATTTGTAGTTTCATGATTATGATTACAAGTTACTTAAAAAACAAAGTCATAACATAAAACTAAAAAATGTTGTGAATGTTATTGATGTTGTAAAAATTATAATTTTTAAAATCTAAAATTATTAAAAAATATGTATGAAAATTATTGTAGCTTGCAAAATATCAAATATGAGTTTCACATCATTGTTTAGTTCAATTATAATACTGTTTGCCAAATGATAGTGGTTTAATGTCCCGTTGACAGGTGATCTATTCGAGAAGTTAGAAGACGAAGATGAGCAAGGCTGGTGCAAGGGGCGCAAAGACGGACGCGTGGGCCTCTACCCGGCGAACTACGTGGAGCCCGTGGGTCACTAGCGCCGTCTGACGTCATCGCTGCCGCGCCACTGCGCCGGCGCATCGACATACACAATTCTACTGATTTATAATCTATATTTACCTCATAAAAATTTTTTTGAGAGGAATCCATCGAAACTATTTTTTAATAGAAGCTTAATGAATCGGGATTGATTAAATTCACTGTACTTTACGTTGTGAATATCGGACGTTTATCGACCGTGAAAGTTTCCGAGTTACACTCGAGTGCAGACCGACCGGTGATTGAGTGGACTCGAGATATTTTTGGATGAAAAGTTTTAGTGCGAGCGCACATGTATTACGAGACAGTAGTACATAACTAAGCCAAATAGCGTGGGCGCGGTCGACGGGCGCGGAGGAGCGCGCCGGCGCAGCGGTGCAGTCATAGTTGTGATAGCCGAGGGCGCGCGGCGCACCTTGTACATACCCCGCGGCGCGCGTCTCATATTTATTTCATCCCTGTATGTGTGTACATATTTGTAATTATGTGAAGGTACGAAGAGTGTTGATGGCGATTAATGCTATTTGCTGTGATCGCTAGTAATTTTTCGGGTAAAGACCGTCAAACATTTCGTTTTATTCTTTACGTGAAAAGGGTTCTTTGCTAGTCTATGCTACGTACACTGTGGCGATGAGGAACATTTTGATTATTTAGTGATATGGCAATATAAAAGAAACCCCTACAGCGATTGATCACAAAATAGCAACAACGCCATGGCTAGGGGAGGGCTGCGTCGCCCTTTGGAAGCAATGCTAGACGGGGCGTTCGAGCCAGTGCTCCACATATAGATTTAATATATTCACTAATATATATATATGTAACAATGGTTTACGTTTATTTCCATTTTACCTCGTTTTAATTATTGTTGTATTTGAGAATCGGATACGGTCGAGGCTCCAATTTTATCACTTGACTTGTGGAATGTAAATGGTCTGTGTTTGAGTTCATATTTTAGTCGTAGATTTTTGTTGCGGGCTTCAAATGCCTATGTGCGAAAACTCTTTGTATTTATATTGTATACACACAAGCAAGCCGGGTCGTTTAGGATCCGAATATGTTAATATTATTATAATAATATTGGTAAAATAAATTGTTACAATGTACTCTAATGTTTTAATATTTCATCCTCTTAGTGGCCTTTATTAGTCTGAACGTTTAAATTACGTATCTTTTAGCTTTATTTTGTGAAGAACTCTGTTCCCGGGAGAAATAGATCATGCAACTATTTTGACTTTTTTAAGCTATCCAAGTAAGATTTCACAAATTTAATATGAATATTACTTATATATAATGCCTGAAGTGATCACAAAAGGTTGCATACTTTAAAATACTTTTTGATTATACTGTGTTACAAGAGCGTAGTTTGTAGGATAACCGATAATGAAACTTAGCTACACCCTTACTGTGTTGATTTTATTGCTTATAAAATTATATACAGAACACAATACAGAAGAAAATAATGATAACGAATCCTATAATTGTCTACAAAAACAGCAAAATTGCTAATTTTAGATTACACATGTCATAATCTACCTCTTTTGAAGACTTTACTAAAAACAATAACATTATACAATAAAATACTTGCATTGGTATTTAGGACATATTACCCTCTTGAGAACATGCAATACAGTCCCACACACAACAATATAATCTGTAATGGCTTATATGTAATGTTCTGGAAGAAAAAATTTCCAGATAGAGTTAAATTAAGAATCTATATGCAAGTCTATCATAATGACGTTTCTTTATTGGACTTAATGGGATTGTAATGTTATTTGTATTTGTATGGATCCTATCTGCACTTTACCTGTAGGTTTGTAATCTGTTCTTATCGTAAATCCATTTGGACATAAAAACCAATATGGATTTCCGAATACGAAATAGTAAATATTTTTAATGCATTTAAATGACAATTCCACAATCAGAAAAATTAATGTATTCTATATATGTAAATCCAGATAAGAACTCTGTAGACATATAAGTTCCATTAAACTTTCCGTTTCTTTTCTTCGAAAGTTTTTATGGGTATTGATATGGATTTGTAGTGACAAAATCACATTAGGTCCCAATACAATTATTTCTTATTGGAATTTATTGGATTGGATTTTCAACAGGGTACATATTTTCTTTTTTTTTTTTAACCCTCAGAAAAGGCAACATTCACCGTAATATTTTTAAAAAATGTGTGTGTTGTACTTGTGTACTAAACATGCAAGAAGTTTTACTAATGTGAAGTATATGTTATGTCGTGAATAAATAATATTCAGTGTTTAATCTTAAAAAAATTGTATATACGTGATGAAATCGATCATGCATCTTTACGCAAATATTCATAATCTCCTTTTTTAGATCAACTTTATCAAAGTAACTATAACAAAAATATGTCATTGAAAATATGCTTATAAATAAAATACAATTAATAAAGAGAAAATCCTGCTCGGTCAGACGTGCCGCGCGCCGCACGGGGCGATGTAAAGGTCGCCGAAGGTATTACAGTTGAACCTCGATAAGTTAAAATCCAAGGAAAACACAAAATATTTTAAGTTATCAAGAGTCTATGTTAGGCTTGTTTCAACCCTTTATCAGCGTACGTGAGTGTTGTTAGTTTTCTTTTTGAACTCATTTTAAGCCAGTTTTATCACACAGTAAGTAAAGCGGTTTCCAGGACAATGATTAAAAAACTTATGATCCAAGGCTTACTTATGTCTTAAAGCTAACCGCCGCAAAGCTTTAAAGAATTTCGAAGAAGCAAACAATAGGTGACATATGTATTGTTTACGTTAACAATTTAATTAGTGAACACGTTCAAGCAATAAATAGCGAAACCTTTTGTTTTGCACACTTTCAAAATTATTCATTGACAAACAATTTTATGTTATAGAGGTTGTGGAAACATTTCTTTAAGTTACTGAGGGCCAATACAGAGATTACTTATTTAAGTTATAGAGGTTGCGTATTTTAAGTTATATAGAGGTTTTGGGCTCTGATGGGAAGGAAACATATTATTTTTTGAAGTTATCGACGTTTGAGGTTTTTAAGTTACAGAGGTTTGAGTTATCGAGGTTCTACTGTATTACATTAATCTCCGATTTTTCACATATTCCACTTACCTCAAAATACTTTAAATATTGGAATTACTTTAAATATTTAAATTAACAAAACAAAAGACAACCCTTATTTCGTTGACCTACCCCCCCCCCCAACATGTGACGTAATTCATGGATTACCCCTTACCTCAGCAAAGTTCTTAAACCATGTTTGCATATTCGAGAGATATAAAATGCATTATTATTAAACAGTAAAACATAAATCACACACAATCTTAACTTCAAAAATGCCAATATCACAAATATAACATTTCATAACAAAATATCTAAACCTCGTAAAGCCGCGCGTCCGGTCATTGATCGCGCACGGCCGTCCGCGGCGCATCGACCCGTGTCGACGCGCCGCGATTAACTACTGTCGCCTGCGTCCGGGCCTAGGGATAACATAGTGGGCAGATTAGGGCGAGGTGCATCGTGCACGCATCGCCTAATGACTACACGTCACACATATCTCATGACTACACGTTCTGACCTTATTTTTCTCAGAAACGGCTACTTTATTGACTATGGTTTATTTAGAAAAGTTGGTTTGGATATTTGATATGGTTGCATATGGACAGACAAGGATAATCCTCTTCATCCATCTAATTTGCTTTCAAGTAGCATGGATAACATAAACAACCTTCTACTAACATTCAAAACATGAATTCAGCAGTACTTTGGCAGTGTCACTTTTTTCGTACAAGGTGGCTTACGTGCTCAGTAGCCCGTAAGAAATTATATAAATAAAACCAAAAATATTTACATATATAAAATATATATAAATGGTGATTTCTGCATACTTATATTAAAATTCTTTGAAAAATATAAATATTTTTTAATTTATTATGTATTTAATTACCTTTTACTTTTATTATCATATCCTTTAGTGTACTTATTATCAGAGCATTATGTAAGATAGGGAAATGATTAAATTTAATTAAATTAAAATGACAATTATTATAAATTTTCTTTATTTATTGATGGTAGGTACGCGTGCACAGTCGTTACACATTCAACTATAGCCTATGTTGCACATAATACAAAAATTAAAATTAGGTTTTTCATATAAAAATTATCACAAGATCACGATAAAAATAATAAATAGCAATGCAATTTGTGACAAAAAGAAACTGTCAAAAGGGACGTATCCGCTAAATGGTGTTTGGTCATGAATCAATAGCTTTATATCATGCATATCGTCAGAGGAAAATATAAACCAAAACAGCCCTCTTATGAATGTTCAACGTACTATTTTAGCAAAATGAAATACAACAATTATTACATAGCCCCGAATCGAGCTGTTCGTCCGATACAGTTGAATTAATTTCATGAGTATGTGTAGATAACGGACCTCCTGAGCAAACGCGTTGGGCGCACTCTGTGCTTATTTGGCACGAAGAATCTAAAACACCGCAATAATTATTTCTCATACGCGTACTTTCGTTCGAGCTTACACGCCTCATCGAATGCATATGCGCACATCCGCCGAAAGGCCGTATAAATGCAACTCACCGACAGCAAGCCAATAAAACAACATCTATATACAAAAAACACAACGCACTGTACATACACGACGACCGTTCGCAGCTGATATGTTAACAAAAACTATTCACTACAACGTAACGCCCCAGTAGAGATTCCTCGTACACCGCAATCTGTACACCACAGACGTCGCTGTTCATTTTCACCGTAAATATCCTGCGCTTGATCATTTTTTTTTTAAATTTTTAATACATTTACATGGATACCTTAAAAGATTTGTGAACTACAACATTCGACTAAAATATAAAAACACAATGTAATATAATATACAGAGCGATATCATCAATGATATACGGAAAGAAGTATACACAACAATGGGACACCAATAAAACATATTTACACAAATTCAAATATAACGATACTTTTAAGTCTAGAATTACAAGCTATCGGACTATACACCGAACACGTAAGTGTTACGCGATAAGGAAGTTTGTAAGGCTACTAGGTTACATATTTTGTTAATGAGATCCAAATTAATCAGGTCACTCGCTGGGATCGGCTTGCGATGAACTATGTAGTTACGATAAGCGTTTCATAACTCTATGTAAAATATCCTACAAAAATCGTGGAAATAGTAAAGCTTCTAACAGTAATATGATTTTATTGTATAAAGATTTTAGAGTGAATAATGATTGCCTCTTAACGACATTTTCAACTTTGAAATAAATTAACGCAAAATTCAGTTAATAATTCGATGACACCATTGTGGTACAAAAACTATGAAAATGTGTTTGAAGTAAATGTAATATTTTATACATTTAGATCCATCAATTAATGCGTCGTCAGGTGACCACTTTGACGGCGTCTTTAAAATTTTTTGCAAACGACCGTTAACAAACAAGGAAAACACGATAAACAATTTCTGATGTATAATTTTGAAAACATTGGCAATTCGGATTTTGACGAGTCGACCTCAATGAGTATTATTCAATAATAACGTGCTATCGATATATCTTGGTGTTGGCACCGCATAAGGATGATTCGATATTATTAAGAGACCATGTGATCTCAGTCTTGGTGTTTTAGAAGTGATTCATCAAATGATATTTGACATCATTTCATTGCCATCTAAGAGAATGTCGTTTCGGTGATTAAACCCATTTGGCAATTTCTTTTATCCGAGTAAACATGTCGCCTACTGCAGGCAGGCTTGTAGTTTCTCGATCCACTCCTGGGCTGCGGTCGCGTCGCTCGCGCAGAAGTTGTAGGTACGCCGACTCGTACGCAGCTGTTAACACATCAATTCTCCTTTCAATTAAAAGAAAAAAAAATCTCCATATATTACCGTTTACATAATATTAGGTCGCCATTTTAGGAAATCTTCCCAAAACGCGATTGAAGAATAAATAAAAATCAACACAAGGACCACAAACTGAATCTTAGTTCAAAAATGAGAGTACTAATTGTAAAGCAAGTATTGTGTTTTATCTGATTAATCACTACCACACACATTGTCTTATATGTCGCTACTTGATCAAGTTATGCAAGGAGCGTGATGACGTTTAGTTAGATTGGGCCGTTACAATGGATATCAATTTTGTACTAAGCCCTATTATCACTTTTCACACTTCAACATATTTTTAAGGTTGTGCAATACTCTACGTGAACATTATAATTTCTTGTACGCCATGTTGAATAAACGAAGCAAATTATATATAAGTTTTAGTTTTATTTAATTGAATAATAATAATTTAGTTTTAGCTCATAAAAGTTTTGTATTGGACAAAATCAAATGACGAGGTCGAAGTTAAATGAAAACTTCGCCATGTGTAGAACAAGATCGAATATTTGTAGATAGTTTCAATAAACAGCAGGACGTTGTGTGGCGGAAGTGACATTAATATAAAGAAATGGATTCAACAAAAAAAAAATCTGACTTTAGTGGTTCAGATTTTCAAGATAGTACGTGGCGGTGAGCTGTAGGTTGAAAATTTCAAGATGATAAGAGTTTTACATTGAAGTTTATATATTAAAGACATAGTTTTCGATGCCAACTCAAATTACGCTACATCGAAATATTCATACATTAGACATTACCGTAGTAAACTGGGTGCTTCATATCGAATTCGAATTTCAAAAAACAATTTAATCTCGAGCGGCTCGTCCCATGGTGGACGCCAAAATAAGACGCACGCAGTTTGCGAGACAGATTATGTTGTTCTGCTATCAGTATAGTTGAAGATCTAAAAACTTTAGCCGATAATATTAAGAAAATATTGCGCCTACTATCCTGACTTATGACAGAGCTTGTGAAAGCATATAGATTACCATTATTCGGGATCCTTTATAGGTAGTTCGATTCTTTCAGATACAAAAGTACAAGTTACTTGAAGCGTGGTACCGGAAAGTCACAGAGCAGCAAACATCAGAAGTTCCTGATCTACGAGCAAATGATTGAATAAGCGTAAAACTTGCGCTGTATTTAGTGGGAGTTTGTAGCTTGAAGAGCTGCGCGGAATATTGTTTAAAATACTGGCGTATGTGTAGAGTCTCGAAATTTATCTTTTCGCTCATAAAACAATATAATAACACTATAATCCTATGGAATTTGTACTTACTCTATGACTATTGTGATGGAACACTAATAGTTCATTACATAGTTTACCATCGTGCCCTTTCTTACAGAGGAACCGTCCTTTGGCATTTCGATAATTAACACCCTTCCTAAGTGTCAAAACAAACTGTTAAAACTTACTAAACGTCACATTGAGAATTATCAAAACCAAATTTACAATTGGAATGGAATTTCAGTAATAGTAAGTTTTATAAATACACTCACTGAAAACTTCTAGACCCCTATTATTTTAACTGTAAACAATTAGTATCAGATTTGAATTTTAAATGGGCAAAGAATGTTTTCCTATTAAAATACTGAAAATATTGAAAAGGGTCTAACAAACGAACACGCACAGAAATATAAGTGAAAATATTGAATGCATAGAAATTGTTAACTAAGACAAGAAAGGATGTGTCGAATTAGCAGAAAACATTTATGGTGTTTAAGGTTTCGTTTTAATTTCTCGTGCGGTGAGATCTTACATCGAAAAAGGAGCGGTCGTCGCACTTCTTGGGCGGGCCGGGCGCCGGTGCCGCCGGCGACACGGCAATCACCTCCGCCAGGTCTGCGTATGGAATACACAATTCACCTTTACAGTATTTTCCGAATCACAAGTATGATTAAATCCAAACTGATAATAGATTCAGTATCATATTTATAGGGCAATCTTCAATAAATTTCATACATGAAGTTTAGAAGATCTAGTTTATAAGAGATACATTTTTATTTTAAACTTCATGTAAACTACTTAGATCACGAAAGGATCAACTGGAAACTATTTTCATATTTATAATATATTCATAGAAGTGGTTGCAACATCAAGAACTAGTTAAATTCCCATAATATTTACCAATGAAACCCTTGCAGTGCGAATCTTCGACGGCGTCGTAGTAGCGCAGCTGATGCTTTATAGAGTCCAAAACGAACCACCTGAAAGCGTTATCATGTCGATGTATAAACGGTTCATTAAAGTTATATGGTAGGTTCAAAAGATTAAGACCATCCTTGTACTTATAAAACGTTAATGCATCAATGGATAGCGAGGAGGCGGGCATTACCGTTGCTTCCAACCCTTAAGGAGCGCGCCGCGCTTGTACAGATGGCCCTCGTGCGTGCGGTTCTCGGCTACGTTGGACGAGAACTGTTCGTAGTACTGCTGTGAAGACGCCTGCAGCGTCGACACGCCTGCGCACACGTCGTGTATAGTTGTAAATCTCATCAGACTGGTTTCGAAGTAATTCAATGCCTATCTTAGCCTATACTATATAAAATAGTATACTATTATAATAGGGGCGGTATTTGCAATACGATAATAGTGTCAAAAAAGGAGAGACCTAAATAAACTAGATGTAACATTTTTATGTTCTAACTCTTAAGTACTTATGCATTTTACTATTTATAGTATTAGCTAGGTTTCAAATTTTTTTCTTGGTTTCATAGATTAAAAAGTATACCTATATAAAAATAGAGTATTACATATTAGGTTGCGGAAATTTTTTTTTGTATTGTATAAGTAAAATGTTGCAGTAAAATGGTTTTGGTTGTGTTTTTTGTATCTGGCTCATTTTGATACTATTAAATAGATGACATTTTAAAAAACAATAAATAAAAAGTAAAAGTGTCCCGCCATTTTCCTATTGTTTTTCTGACCACCAAAATTAGTGAATCTAACATAGAAATTTGATACATTTTGAACTTTTATTACAAAAATGGGAAAAATGTGACACAAACTACGAAAAAAATCTGTAAGCTTTATGAATGTAATGCAGTGTCGGTAAGAGTGGAACAAAACTGGTTCAAGAGTTTTTCAGTCTGGTAATTTAGATGTCAAACTTTAACCTCGCTTTAGTCAACCTATTACGGATAAAGTCGGAATAAATAGAGAAAAATCGGCATTAGTTCTTACGATATAGCTAAAGAGCTGGGGAGTTATGATCCATTTGAAAAAAGCTAGATATACAAAAGAAGCTTGATATTTGGGTCTCACACGAGCTCACAGAATTAAATCTAAAGAATTGGGTACTCATTTTGATTTTCTATTGAAAAGAATGAGACCGAAGCGATTTTGAAAAGATTGATCATTGTTGATGAAAATTAGATTACCTATGATAAAAATGTGCGAAAAAGATCATGTGTAAAAGGCAAGCAAATTCTACAGACCTATAGCAAAACCCAGATTAACTCGAAATAAGTTGTTGCTATGTGTAAAGTGGGATTGGAAGGGCATAATTCATTATGAGCTTTTACCGCCGGGCAAAACCGTCAATTCGGATCTATACTGCCAACAGTTGATGAGACTGAGATGAGAGGGTTTGGTTGGGAAATGTTAATGCATCCACCATATAGCTCTGACTTTGCATTCTTAGATTTTCACTTGTTTCGATCCCTTCAGTAATCTTTAGGTGGTGTTATGTTAACATCAAAAGAGGACTGCCAAAACTACTTGTCGCAGTTTTTTGATCAAAGGTCCCAAAATTTCTACAGCAATGGAACTATGTCACTATTTACAAAATGGCAACAAGTTGTTGAACAAAATGGCATAATACATATATTATGTGTTATAATTAAATGTAAATAAAATATTATGAAAAATTTATTTTGATTTTTTATATGTAATATGTAAAAACTTTTTCCCTGACTTTATACTACTACAGCATAATAGTACTTTATGTGGATAATATAGAACTTTACTGTATTTACTATTACATTTTAGAGTACACATGGCAACCTTAGAGACGTGTTTGTGATTCAAATCACACTATTTTCTTTATGTATTCAATGTAATAATAGCTGTTTTATTTGCATAATAAAATTAAATGTATACAGAAAGATAGTAGAAAATTGGCTGAAGAATGATATTATTTGCATTGTTTGATATTTTAATAATGCATGCCAGTTTATTTGTATGCAATACAATTTTCCTACAGCTTCTTTAGATGTAGATTTTCTGTATTATTTTATGGAGGTGTTATCGAGAGTTTTGTGATATACTTTTACTTACGGGAGTTTAGAAAAATAGACTGCTGTGAACGTGAGGGTGTTTGAGAAAGCATCAATTTTGTGTGATGCCCCTGCATACTACTTTCTTGCATTTTTGATTTGAAACAAGCAACAGCAATAGAGTTTGTGACAAGAAAACAGAGTATAATGTACAAGACAAAAAAAAATCCTTTGATGTGAAGATACAGTGGAATGTGTGATGTGAATTATCAGTTTGTTGTGTTAGATTATTACAATTTCAAATGATTACTTCATATACACCTGTGTAATTTAGTATAAAATTTATATCATACGGATAACAGGTTACGTCAATCGGTTTTCTCGACCTAAACAATTTTTCCTTTTGTGATATAACATAGTCTTAAATTCCACTAATGGGTTACATTACAGATTACTAGGGGCTCATAACGGATTTTGTGCTTTTCAAACAAAAAATATATACCGGAAGGCTGAGGGGGCGCGTGGTGTGGCTCGCGTTCGGTGGCGGGCGGCGCCTTATACTTCGTGCAGGGCAAAGCAAATGCCTCCGCGCAGCGTTCGTGGCACACGGCCCCGCAATCCATGCAGCGTACGCCCGTCTTTACCGGACCCCACAGTAGACCCGCGCAGTGATCGCAGTGCGCAGGTGCCGCGTGTCCGGTCGCCTGGAACCTATGCGAGGGTAGCGCCGAAGGCGCCGGCGCTGCCGCCAACCGTCCCCGTACCAGCACTTCCAGCGTCGACCGCTTGTGGAACGACCGGCCGGCCCTCCGCACCAACGCCGACGACATTGACGAGTTACGCTGATAAATATAATATTGTGACAAAAATACGTTCATACGACAAAATTATCAACAAAATGAAATATATAGTTATGAATAATATACTAAAATAGATACATAGGCATTTTTATATAATCGTAAGCATAGTTTCTTTAACGATTCATAGATATTAAATAATATTTTATATATCGTTTGAAATCAATATGCAAGTCCGCGCAATTTATGAGACTACAAATGCACCTGTAAGTCGAGAGTGTTCGGCAGTTCGAGCTGCTCCCAGCGGACGCGCCACTTCTGCGGCAGGTGGCCCAGCTCCAGCTCCAGCTGCCGCGCGCGCTCCAGCAGCCCGCTGAACGCGTCCGGCATGCATCTTCCGATACTGTCGTAACTGAAACGCCAGCAGTTATACAGCGGATGGCGAAAGATTTAACAAAAGATAGTTTTATTCTTTAAGAACAGAAACACAATTTAGTATTGTCCTATTATTACTATTAAGTAAAAAAAATATTGGCGTTTTCACTTTAAAAAATTCTCATTAAAAAGTGTTAACCAAACTTTAGTTCAAATAGGTGCAGCAAGTCCCATCACACTGTTTTCTTATACTGTTCAGTGATGATTTATGATTTAATCAGGTAAATCAAAATTACACTCAGCGTTTCTGGCTCGTGGGCCTGTACTCACAGAAAATTCATAATCGCGTCTCTTTCGTTACAGGCGTAATTGTAATAGCCATCTTAAAAAATATGTAAAAATATACATTGTTACATGTAGGTGATTACAATTAGACGCACTTGTTTCCAATATTTTAATTAATGTTGCTTGCATACAAAAAATATTTATATTTAAAAGTTGTAATAAAAAATGCGCACATGCAAGCAATTATTAAAAATATTTATTTACCTACATATCGGTTAAAGCGGCAGTAGCATTTCAGCCTTTAAAAAAAAATCCGTTCCAAAAGACGAAACTAAACGGAAGTTATAAGCACCACAGACTTCAATAATTTAAATAATATCGATATTATAAAATATCGATGTGAAATATATTGGAATTATAAGTATCTATTGTATTAAAAACAAACATCACTGATTTTTGACAATTTTCGATGCCCCACCTCCACATTCATTCTATCATTGTGATAACAATGCAACCCTCTCTCGCGCAACTGACACTATTTCCATTATCTCTAAATACGATTTTGTAATTTGTATCTAACTAAACTTATGCTGCTAATTATCAATTCCAAGATGTCATTTATAAGCCCAATAAGCCAAAATATTACATAAAATAAGCCCAACTTATTTTATGTAATATTTTGAACATATTGTGGTTATCCATATTTACAAAGATGATGTCAATTTCGTCAGACCTCTGCCCTCCTTACGTCATATTACCCTCTTTCGCAGGTCAGACCCCCTTAATTTCAAATAATGTAATATAATGTGGCCCCATGCGCGCCCATATGTTCCATTGTTTAGATTGTTATTACTGAAAACTAATTCATGCATATGGTCATGGTAATAGTTAAGGCTATAAATGTATTTCCATACTGTTTGTCTAATGTAGAAGAAACAAAACCATTTCATAATAGTACTAAAAAAATCATGATTCGAAAACTCAAAAAAAATTAAGGGTATCAATTTGACACTACTCTTTGGCTACATTTAGACCTTAAAAGGATTAAAAAAAAAACAAGTTATTAAAGACACTTACAACACTGGAGTACATATGTTAATTACAAACTCATGTTTGTAATTATTGTCTAGAGATTATGATAGAATAATTATGAAATGTAACATTTAAAATTATACATTAGAGAAGAATATTAACAAAAATTAGAGGTGTTTACACCATAAAAGCAGAGAGTTATTAAGCAAACGCAAAGTAAGAATCAAGTATTACAAGAGTAATTATGGTGTAGAATTACAAATACAATTTCAATTTTCAAAGCTACGAAACTATAATATATTTTAAATGCCTATTACATCATTCAAGTAGGTACTTTATGCAAGTTTATAAAAATAGATATGTGGTTAGACTCACTCAAGATGAAATGATATTAGGCTGGATATTTTCATCAATTAATACACATAATTTAAAACAACAGATTTAAGCGATCGGTACCCATTGGCGACGATGGTGCGTGGGTCACGGTGGTCGTAATGTCGCGGCTCAGCGGCCGCTAGCTCTGGGTCGTAGGGCGCACCGCCGCATAGCTCCTCACTAACGTAATACTCCCACACTTCCATACAACAAACCATCGATACTGGCCGTAGCACCTGCGCATGTTCAAATGTTTTAATCCATTACTGCAGATATATTATGCTATTCTAAAAATATAACAATAATTTAATAGGAATTGATGACTGTTATTGTCAGTGTAGATTGGTATGTAATTATGCATAAATTGAGGTAGTAATCATATTTTGTCTGGTGCAAGAAAATAATTAATTAATAATATTGTTTATTACCTAGCAGAAAGCTGTATTTTTAACTAGTCTGCCATACCAAATCTGCCACTGCCAAAAGTGTGTAGATAAAGAAAAATCAATATAGTTGAATTGACAAAATCAAAAAAATTAAACATTTCACTAAAACGAAAATATGGCGAATAACCGTTTCGCGTTATGCTTTGTACAATGACCAGGTTGTAAGCTTGAGTATTAACAATTGCTGGAATTCTATAGTAGATTAAGTAGGCAGAAAACAAAAAATTATCAAAACCAAAAATTAATGAATATAAAACAACATAGATATTATATGTTATGTCGAGGTTCACTCTAATTGCAAATATAAATATCCTCTAATAGAACATAGTATCTCACCGGGTTGTCGAGGTCGGGCGTGTACAGGAAGTTGTAAAATATGGGCGCACGTTGATGTTGCTTCTCGATATAATCGAACACCGACTGGCCGAGCGCCGGGCCGCGCGGCGACGCGCCGCCCCCGCCCCCGCCGCCGCCCCCGTGGCCGCTCTCGTCTTCCGATCCCGCTCCGGTTTCAACTCCCTAAGTACATTAACAGATGATAAAATATTTCACAGATCGTTGAGTTAAAATGAATCGGGTACATTGAATCCGCATTTACCAGGCGCAAGGTATCGGTGCGGCGGTCGTCCGCGGCGGTGACGCCCAGTTCGGCGCGCTGCGCCTCGTTGTCGAACAAGAACGTGCGAAAGCGGCAAGAGACCGTGTGATACGCCACGAAACGCAGGTAATAGTCGTTGAATTCAAAAGCCAATGGAAATTGCTTTTGGAGCTGAAAAAACAATGAACCTTCAGGATTTTCATATAGCTAGATCATATTTCGTGTTATAATTATTTTTCAAAGGAAGTTTTTCGCACAAGTTACAAACAAGCAAGTGAATTGTGGAAACACAATGCTAGGTCACGGGACGCTTACATGCCATATTTTAGCTGTACTGTTAGATTTTTATCGCCCCGCTGGAGGGGCATTACCCTACTATAATCTCGTTACAATATAACGTGCTATATATAATGCGCTCAAAATAATAAACTTCGTCATTCTTTTTCATTCTTATTTCGTAGTATTTTATGTTAATACTAGTGTAGGAATTACTCGCCTAAATCCATAAAAGCACTCACGCACCATATAAAATAGATATTAAATTTTTCGCACATAAAATACATTCATTCTCATAATTTTACGTCCTAATCATATACATACATAACATACATTTACATACACGGGACGAATGTTGTGCCGGCATGCGCCTGAGACGCGCGCCGTCACCGACCAGGTAGGTAGGGACCCGGCCGCGAGGGTAGTCGGTACATAACACGATCGCGAAAGAGACGTTTTCAGTATCCCTCGTCGGAGCGTGATCAATATTTATTTTATAGTCTTGTTATATAATACTATAAGTGTATCAATAAAAAGTAAACTATCCTGTAATTTAAAATGTGTATTATTGTGTACATACAATATAATAATGGAACTGTGTCTTCCAACCGTTCACTTAATATCGTCGACGTGTAATGCATGTTCAAGGATTGTAATAAAAAATCAAGAAAAACAGTAAGTGTTTAAAATTTAATCCAAAATTGTATCCCGGCCACGAATACCGAAATTACACCCACACTAGTGCTAGCATGTATTGCAATATTGTGAGGATAGTTTTCACACAGAATTCTGTTGTTCCAGTATTACCTGATGGACGGCATCTAAAAATTGTAGGAAAGTGGGGGTGAACCCCTGCTGAGGTGTTGCGGCGATATTGGACCGCTGTTGAAACTTATGCCCCAAAGCCAGCCACTCTTTCTCGATCAACACTCTGAATCCTTCGATCGTTCGGTAATAGGGTTCGAGACAAAGCTGTGCTAGTGATGATATCTGTAATAACAAAGATATGGCGTTGTAAATTACCAAGACACAATAGTATTCTTTATCATAAAGTTGTATGAAAATTGTGGTTGTTATGTAATATGCATATGTTACAAATATAAAATTTCTACAAATCGTCTGCATCGAGTGTGACTATGCATTCTCTTTTCAATGGCTTTTTAAAATTCGAAATGGCACCGTTCTTTTAGTTCGGTGTATGTTTTTAATTAAGAAAACGTCCATGCCAAATTGATTTTCATAATATTCATTTCAAAAATCATGATTGATGTGAGGAATCAATAAATACCTCATTAAAACTTTCTTTTAAAACTATCCATCCAGTGGTATCATTTTTGTGTTATCTTTATTTTATTTTTCAAAATTCGATATTAACGTTTTTAGTATGGGTATAATAATGTAGATCAATTGAATTCTAAATGAATTGTAAAAGGAAATGTTTTATATATATAATTGCATTTCAAAATGTTGAAAACTTTCTAAAATAATTGTGAATGACGATTGCCATTTCAATTCTAGTTGGGTATTATCGCTTTGATAATGTACAATTTTCTTTACACTTCATTATTGCACATTAAAATAACACATGAATTAAATATTTTAAGAAATATTTTTTTTAGTACTTACATACTAAATTAATAATATTGTAAGTGTACTTCATAAAAATTTAGTAATGCTCATATCTATACATATAATAAAATCGTAAAAAGTCAAATCTGTACATTCAATATTTTTTGGAAAAAATAAGCGGTATTACTGTATACATAATACAGATACAGATCTCAAAACAATATTTAGAGTATTTTGTCACTATTAATAGATTCAATTAACTAGTCATGAGTCGGACAAAAGAAAATAAATATGTCGACCTGTGCAGTGGCGTCCCAGCCATCCTCGAGGGACACGAGCACGGAAGAGCCCTGCAGGTCTAAAAGATCGACGACAGCACCCGACAACTGGAACAGCTGTCGTAACTGCCAAAGCCAACCGGATTCCTCCACCAACCTAACCATTCAATACACACTTTCTCATGAATTTGTAAATGTAGAAAACAATTAATTATCGTAATTGTTCCTGGAAATTAAAAACGTATTAAAATTAGATTTAGTACTTAAGGAAGCCGGGTTCGTCGTGCGCGGGCGGTGCGGATGGTACGCATGCACGCATCAGTTTTTTGAAGGCGTGCTTAGCCGCGCGCGTGTCGGGATATTCCACGGGCACGTGCTCGCAGCCCGTAGCTGACGCTGTCCCTTTTTCTGACATCACGTAGAGCGCTGCGCGCCGAATGCCAGCTGTGCCGCCACTCACCCAGCCACTGCCTTCGCCTGACACTGAGTTAATCATGAATCATTTAATGTATATTATTTGATAGCGAAAATATGAACAGAAAATTTAAGAGACATAACGTTGAACATCAAAATAATATAATTTATCGATGATTAATTTTAAAGTAGTTGCGATAATACGATAACGTCTGTTCTCAAACATAACTGGAAATTCTTTCATTTACTTACAACTCTTGTAGTAATTTTTGATTATTATTGTGCTTTTAAATTACCATGTCTAGAGAGACGATTTTATTATCGTAGTTCTAGAAGTTTCATCCTTTGCTTAATTAAAAATGTATTAATTACCAGAATCTAAATCAGCCGTCGACAACCGCTGGCGTGGCGCGTACAGCTCCAAGTGCGAGTTCTGCCGGCGGTCCTTGAGCGAGCCCCAGCGGCCGAAGTGGCGCGCGCCGCCCGAGGCTGCGCCGCTCGCGACGTTGCCTTTCCCTCCGCTGTTGCGACCCAGTACACTATGAAACCCGATAAATATCAAGTTGCAAATTTTACGCACAAATCGAATTATCCGCCGCATGCGAGCTATCCGAATTGAAATGTCCACTGGACGATATCGCAGTGAAAATGGGTGCCATGCAGATGGATGTCGTCCAATTTCTGTGTCATCATTGGTTCGTGCCTCGCATCATTTTATTACAATATGTCTCAGATGTGCCTAATTGATAAACTCCTAAATTACAAGTTCTTATCGATTAAACAAAATATCGATTTTAACATTCATTGCTATTTCAAAACTGTCTCAGTGATCCATCATCCAAACTTAATAAATTTTTAAGAAATCGACAAATTTGATATTTAGTAGTTATTGAATGTTTAGTCCTTAAAGAATATATAAATGTATGTTGGATCAAATATCATGAATCAGGGATGAAATAAAAGTTTTCATAACGTGAAAGATACACACTTATATAACCTTTACCTCAATGTGCCGGCGGCTTTAGTGAGAAGCGGTGTGTGTGTAGACGGCGGTTCGTCGGCACCCAGCAGCAGCGAATCTAGACTCAGACTGGAGTCTGCTAACTCGCCGCGGGCCGCCGGCGTGCACGACGCCAACACTGATAGGTAACGTTCCTAATACATACAAGTATAAATGAATTTTTACAAAATTCTCTTTCAGTAATAAGTACAAAGAACCTCATATTTAAATTCCGAGCTAAAATGGAAAAAAAAAACCCTTATAGTTTCGTCATGTCCGTCCATTCGTCCTTATGTCACAGGCATTTTACTCAAAAATTACAAGATGTATTTGAATGTTTATAAAGTAGGTGTCTTGTATAAGTCGCTACTTAGTTTAGTA
This sequence comes from Eumeta japonica, assembly GCA_005406025.1. Classification (NCBI taxonomy): domain Eukaryota; kingdom Metazoa; phylum Arthropoda; class Insecta; order Lepidoptera; family Psychidae; genus Eumeta; species Eumeta japonica. Next base: position 23,571 of record BGZK01000776.1, read on the forward strand.
ATTAAAAAACCAAAAATAAAAATTTCGAGGAGGTTAAAATTGTTTTCAACTTTTACACTTATGGAGTACATGTCAATGTTGAAAAAAATATTTTCTTCAGCAAACATCAATGTGTGGCACATATTTCGACAGAGCTTTTAAAAATATTTTAAGATTTCTAAACAATTTTTTGATTAAGTGAGTATTTTCAGAAATAATTGTTCTGAAAATAGCACAAATTGTGTTGTTCCACTGTTTATTTTTTACACCAAAGTTCAAAAAATATGTAAAAATCAAAGGTAACGCTTAATAAATAATTTCAACGAAAACTATTTTAAAAATGATCAGATAAGCCGTTTTTGAGTTATAGCTGAAAAACTGCATTTCTCAACAGAAAGACCTAAGTGCCATGCAGATACTTTTGCTGGTGCACTTTAGTTTACACTAAATTAAAAATAACAGTCAACATTCTCTAGTTATAGGCAACTAAAGTTTTTATACTTATTGTGTGGGGGAAACATGGAAAAAAGTGTTTCATCTGTAGTGCATTTCATTGTAGTAATGGCTTTGGAACCCTACATTGAGCATGGTTCCAAATGCTCTTAGCTGGTTTTTTTCAACTTTTTATATATGGCTCAGTAAAGGTTGACACAGCAACATTATTTTCAAACCATAAATTTGTAATTGCATTACTTGTTCTTTTAGTGTGTCAAAAGTCTATGCAGCTATCATTCATGTCAAGAAAACAATAAGAAAAAAAAAGGAAATAAATTATTTATGTTTGATAAAATGTAATAACTAAATCTTCATAATATTTAGAGTTGCACTTTTCTTATTTATATCACATATTGCGATTTCAAAAGTCGTCTATTTAACTTCAGAAATTAATTATATTGCATACTTAACACAGTCACGCCATTTCCATTTCATACTAAATTATAATTAAATATGTTCAGTAGTGCTTCCATCTAACATGAAAAATATAAATCACTTATATGATAATCCTAAACAGTGTCATTATCTTCAAGCTTTTACCTGCTCCAAGCTGGAGGTGGGCTCGGTGCCGCTCTGGGTCGCAACCTGCGTTTGATGGCTAGTGGCTTTCAGCATACCCATTACTCCCTTATGATGGCTGGCTGATGATCTTTAGGAATATTAAACATTAAAAGGTTTTTTTAACAGTCTTAAATTACCATATTCTATTAATGCGTTTAAATGCTACTAGACCGTTATTCGTTAAATAATAAGAAAAAACTGACAGTCCTGAATCAAACTTTTAAAAAACAACATACACTAAAAATTACAATAATAATCGAATAAAAGGACTGAGTTTTTTTGGTTCAAATATTTTTTCTGATAATATTTGTATGATTCACTCACTCTACTAATCTACTAGCCCCATCAAAATCAAAATTTTAGCCTTACAGACCTACAAAACTAGAGAGCTGGACCGGATGGTGCGTTTATTTCCAACAAATAGCGCTCAGAGTTATGTATTTCATAACATGACGTGCTTTCTCATCATCATCTAGTTTCATGGCAGTGGCAGTAAAACTGCCAACATCTGATATTACTATCCTGACCTCCAGGCCTGTCCTGTTCCCCATATGAGAACCATCCAAACCTCCAACCAGAGAACCAACTAGATAACCTACCAGGAAGGGCAAAACCAACAATTAGGATCTCATAATGAATAAGTTTCATTATGTTTCAATATAAAATCAAAATGAGTACACAATTCTTACATTTCCTTCAATGAGCTCGTGTGGGACCCAAGTATCGAGCTTTTTTATATATCCGGGTTTTTTCAAATGGGTTAAAACTGTTTTGTGGATAATACCCAGCTCTTGAGCTATGTCGTAAGAACTTATATGTGGAACTTGGCCTACTTTTTCCAAAATGGCATCGACTTTATTCGTAACAGGTCGACCAGAGTGAGGTTCGTCTTTGACATTAAAATTACCGGACTAAAACGCTGGACCAATTTTGTGCTACCCTTGCCGATACTTAATTAGGTCCATAAACGTCACAATTTTTTTTTTCGTGGCTCGATGTTACATTTTCTCTTTTTTGTAATAAAACTTCAAAATGTATCGAATTTCTATGTTAGATTCACTTATTTTGGTGGACAAAAAAACGATGGAAAAATGGCGGAACACCGTTTTTACATTTTATTTTTCTTTTTTTTTTCAAAATGTCATCTATTTAATGGTATGAAAACTAGCCAAATACAAACAGCACAATCAAAGGGATTTTACTGCTGATTTTACTTTTTGAATACAAAAAATCTTTTTCCCCTACCTAATATTCATTTTTTTGACAAGCTAACTGACTAACAACTGTCCTTACCACAGCCACAACGACAACGGTTTTTCGCCGTGTATTATGTTCTCGAGTCCGATATGTTCTAAGACAAAAACATTTTATAATATACTCTCTAAGCGGATCTATGACTTCCACACGTTTATCAAAGCTAATAATGAAATGTAAAATGAGCGCGCATACCGTGCGAGGAGGGCGCCGGTACGGGGATGGCGCCACGTCAGCAGCGGCAGACGACCCTGGCGATAGGCGCGCGCTACACGTCGTAGCGATTCGTCCCCGATGCAGTCTGGCACCGGCATTAGCGCTGGGTAGCTGCAAGTTACAGAGATAATGAAAATGGTACAATAAAAACTATTTGTGTAGATCGAAAACATTTCTATTTATACTGAAAACGAACATCGTTGTTCTACTGATAGATAAAACACCCACTTCTGCTTCTACATTTTCCAAAACTATTTTTTTTCGTACATACTTTTCAATAAAATAAATTATTATCATTATATTGCTACTAAATATTTTTTATTATTGTTTCAGTCTTTTGTTGAGTTTCATAAATAGATAACATAATTTCAAAATTATATCCAAATATGATGATAGCACCAAAAAATTTAAAAAGTAATTAATAAAATAATAAGTGATGGTTTGTATTTAATTTGGAACAAAATTTTATTAATATGAGGTGCAAAGACAAATAAAACACGATACCTTCGACAGACACTATAGATAGCGTTAGAATGCGATAGACGGAATGGGGGTGCAGCTAGTCCGCAACGTTGCCAGTCGCGCGCGTATGCACGCTCCTTGAGGCGTTCTAACGTACGAGCGTCTGATACACAAGCACCTTCTACTTCCACGCTTGCCGTCTCCAGCTCCTCAACTGTAGATACACACATATTGGTAAAATTGTACACGAATTGGTGACGAAACTACTTTTTTTATTTAGGTTTACTTTAATTTGAGGAAATGAAAAAACGAAATCATATTACGTACACGGAGCAAATAAGAAAAACTACCTGCGCACAGCGGTAGGCGAGACGGCGTAGGCCAAAACTAAGTGTTTCCTGAATTTTGAGACATCTTGGTTTTACCCCAGTCTAAAGCGCGTATAGATGTTTCACATCAAAACAAAAAACAAACGAAACGTATTAAATTGATTAATACCACGAAGCCATGCCTACCTAACTGAGGAACCTCCAATTTTTTGATGTATCTTGTAAATTAAATGCAAAACTCACGCGATAGAGTATCGGCAGAGAGCGAGGACATGAGAGGCGGCGAGGTGAGCGAGCGCGCGCCCGCCGACGGCAAAACGTATTTCTGGCGTTTCGACGGTTTGGGCTTCAACCCGGCGCGTCGCGCTGTTTTCAGCAACGTTTTCTTGGCGAAACCCCTACGAATGTTCCAATATGTATTGCATTGTATTTGTAATTTCAACATACATGTGAATAGATCTGACATTAAAAAAATAACTATGAATTAAATAATTACAACTTTATTAATAATGCTATTATTTTCGGACAATTTTTCCATTGTTAAATTCTTAATATTTGGATACACCCTTAAAAGATAAATCCATTCAATGAACAGAGGGGGGAAAGTATTCCTAATGCTGGAGGCTAGACTAACGCAACAATAATATATTTACACACCATGACGACCATACCTAAGATAATATGTTTGGGTTTACAAAAAAAAAAAGTGATTTACTTGAGCGTGGAATGTTTATCGGGATCAGGAGGCCGCGGCGTGTGCGCGGGGCGTCCTGCGAACGCGAAATGCGTCAGAGGATGTGTAGGGTGCCGCAGCCGTCCCACCTGCTTGCGAAACGCCTCTGTCTGCTCGCTGCTCACTTCCTCGTCTAAAGCGACCTATAATAAGTCAACTAATGTATGAAACCGCTTAGCGCCGTCAAGACGTTATTGAAAAAAAAAATGTTTTTTTCATCTTTTATTTTTTAAACTTTAAAATTTTCTATTTATACAAACATGAAATAAAAGATCGACATGTCAATGTTGGATTTAAATAAAATAAAAACGTGAGGTGTGCACCAAATGCATCACCTCTTGCTACGCTATATTCATAACGGCACCGTGGAATTAATAACCATAAAACAAATACCTTAATTAGTTGGAATGTACTGGATCGAAGCTGCAAACCCTCCTGCAGGGATTGGTCCAAATGTGGTAAGTAATGCGTCCGAATTTGTTTTTCGCGTGTCAGCGAGCACAGCGGAAACGAGCGGACGACGGTCTGCTCGCAAGCTATGGCACCATAAAAACCCATGAAGTAAGACATGATGTACATTAACAATACATAAATAAAGAGAATGTTAAGATAATCACTATGCAATAACTTATTTTATAAAAAAAAAAATACATTGTTCAAATAAAATTCTATCATGTAATATAAGTCTATAAAATCATAAAATAATTGTGTACTTACCGAAGGGGTCTGTGGGTGTGCCCTTGAAGATAAGACGGTAGTTGGTCAGGAAGAGCGCGCCCTCAGCCGGCAGGAGCGGTGACTCGCGCCCATCAGCCACCAGGAAAGCGCGCAGAGCTGGTGCCGCTACGCTCTCCCCCGATAGCAGCGTGGGTGAAACTATACGCGGCTAGGAAATTCGGTTTTAATTAATTTATTTAATGTAAATATGAAAATAACTATGTATATCCGTGATAATATATATGTATCTTATTGATGATAAAGTATGGAAATTTTATCAAAATCAATACTTTGAGGCCAAACTTTTTAAATTTATTTTGTATATTTCAAACCTTTGTATTGTAACAGTTAGGTTGACTCTTGACATAATATAATACTAAAGCTGTGAGAGCAATGTGAACAAAAACATCATATTTTCATTTATAAGCTCACTAATATTGGACATAGTTAAGCTGAGAAGATCAAACCCAAAATTGAACAACAAGTATTTTAATTTTTATGCAGAGCATAATAATATTTATATTTTATGGATATGATATATTAGTATTTTTTCTTTGTAATTACAGTCAAAAATGTTTATATGTTTAGTGTAGTATTAAAAGTTATGTAGGACCCTACGTTTAACTAATAATTTTTTTTAGGGTTCAATGTTTTCTGCAAAAACAAAATATTTTGTAGATTAAAAATATTTTATAGAAATCATTCAAACCATTTGAAAGTTTTTAACACTAAAATGTGAAAGTTTATCACCCTTGTGGCTTAATTTTTTTTTTTTTCTTTTTTTTAATACCAAGCAACATAAATCCCATAGGTTTGTCTTAAGCGAATAAAAAACTCATTTAAATACTATATTAATATTAAAAACAGTATTTTCCAGATCGTGGCTCGAATGTTTACAACTTTATTACATCCAATTAAGGAATGCCTTTTAAAATTAAAATTGACAAATCAACTCCAAATGATGAACAAGCTCCACGTTATAGTTGAGAGATATTCTGTGATACTAATTGTAGTATTAATTGTTATATTAATAGATTCGTTACGATCCTATGCTTTCATCCCGTATATTTAATTTTGCTATAACATTGCAATATCAAAAATAAAATAAGATTATATACAATCTGTATAAAATGTTGTAGAGCCTGTAATACCTTTTGTACGGGCGGTAGGCGGCGGCTCTCGCGCGCCACCGCGTCTAGAGCTTCCAAATGCATGTGCACGACGCCGGGCACCATTTGGTGTAAGCAACGGACGTGGTCCGCTGTCACGCCGCCTTCTGTGCACACCTGGTGGTCGACATCATCATCATTATTATTATTATTATGGATTTCATTATTATTATTATTATGGATTCCATTTTATTGTAGAAGGAAATTGGCCGTGATAGAAACATACTTGGCGGCAACCAGGGGCGTGCACAGTGATTCAGACAGGGTACGCAAAGCTAAAAAAACTGGCTAGTTTCAGCATTGTTTCGGTAGGCGACCCACCGACGTGACGATAAGTATCTTTATACCTTGCAAAACAATGCTGAAAGTGGTAAGTTTTTAGATTTGCATATCTTGTCTGAGTCTCTGTGCACGGTCCTGGCTGTAACACAAAAATGGGCGCGTTCGACAAGTGAAATATCACACTTGCATAGATACGGATGTATAGTGGCAGCTTCCACTGTCGCCTTTCGTCTAATGAACGAAAGTTCTGGTGGGCCACTCTCCACTCTCGTTTGCCATCGACTCAACTCCACTCCATTAGATATCGAATTCCCTCCCAAGAGGCCGGCAACGTGCTGGTGACCCCTCTGGGGTTTCGAATGACCAAGGGCGGCGGTGAGTATTAAATCACCTGCACGTTTTACCTTCGACTATACTAAAAAGAAAAATTAAACAAGTCGCTTTTAGGTCTGCGATGCATAGTCAGATCAGTCCAATGGATCTGTATGCTGTAAAGATCCAAGAACATTTTGATTTTTGAACAAGATTTTTGATATAAAGGAAAATATCTTATATGATGAATGAAAATGACTTTTTCACTTTCGCGCAATCTAAATTTTTATTTAAAAGTTTGGTAACATTTTACATAAAGTAAAGCATTAAAATAATATCCTATTTTTGAACTCAATAATTAATAATAGGACTTCAATCTGATTCAACTGTAAGTAAAATATAAAACTAAGCACTACATAAAATATTGCTTTAAATTGCCCAAAGGGATTAGTTTGAACTAATATATCTAGTCATGATATGAACTATAGTTTAGATATTAAAATTAAAGGACACCATAATTGTTTAAAGTTTGTATTGTTTTATGTTTAAAATAAGATATATTTAAAACAAGAAGAAAACAAGATGGTTGACTAGTTTTTTTTCTAATTAATGCATTTAAAACTTGGTTTATTTTATTTAAATAAAGAGAAACAAAAATAATGGCCCGCTAGATGGAGACAACACTAGGAGGCCGTGACTTCATTATGTAACGCGCCATACAAAACACATGTCTACAAAAACAAGATGACAAAGGGTTTTGTCAATTTTTACTTCGTTGGCTCCTCAAGCACTTTCAATTTTGATTTCACTTTTTGTCACCATATCTAATCGGCTTGCATATTTAATAGACAAATATTAAAATACTATTTTAATATAAATAAACTACCCTAACATATATTGTAAATAAAATTTTTCAAACATCATAAATTTTGTACCTAACAGTTTATCGTACCACTTTATTCACATATGCAACTTGAAAATTGCAATACAACTATATAATTAGCAACAGTATCAGTTTAATATTCACATAAGGATTGTTGGAAAAACCAGTGGACAATTGTTGTTTGTTAGAAATGACACATTATGTATGTGTATGCACTTTTAATGTGTTGACTATTCATATATTTTAATTCAATTCATTGACTATCCAACGAAATCTAATACAAAGTACAATAAAGAATGCCTTAGGAATACCAATGGTAATCGGTTTGCATTGTAATGATAATCAAGAACCTAAAAAATAATAACATAATATATGATAAACGCTTGCGCAACATCAATGTGACAGAGACCAAATAATGATACAATATAACTATTGTACATTTATAAGCACTTAAGTATCCTGTCGGTCAATATAAATACAGTTACTACTTATGGTTAAGTTCTATGCTGTTTATGAAATTTAAGAACTAAAAAATGTAACCTTCAGCATTTACCATAAAATCATGACTATCTCACTGCAACACTATGTCTTAAGGGACATTTAGTAACTAAGGACGAAGGAATTTAATAATGAAGGAGCGGCAGTTTCGTGCGTTGTACTGTAAGCTCTCTAAATGTGGCGGAGTCGGTGAAGTGGACGATGTTGCCTTTACATAAACGCATAACTTATGTATTTATATAAAATTAACAATATCTCTCGAAGAATACATAAAATCAAGAATAATGATATTATAACATCATTGACTTTGGGAGAGTTTAGATTATCATAAACACGAGAGACTCACCTTATCGACAAACCGTGAGACCATTTTGATGACGTTATTGCCCGCTTCGCCGGGGTCCGCCTCCTCGAACCCCGACTCTGCGTCTGCGCTGTCCGATTCCGCCACGCTGCATCGAACGCATGTGACTAATTATGGCAGTTTAACGTTCATGTTGACTCAATTTGATTGTTCCGTTATTTAAAAATTCAATTAATGTAAATCATGGGCTCATGTTTCACCATTGTTATTCTTGATAAAACAAAATATTTGAAAAATCCATTTAGTCAACAAAAATAACATCTTTTTTACTGTTAAAACTCAATATTCAATGAGTCACTTAATGGTCTCAGTTCCAAAACCACATATACATGTTAGAAGCATAAAAATATTATGAAACTAAAGGAATAACCGTCATTTTCATTTCATAATCAATTTTGTTAATTATCCAATTAAATCATTTTCATCATCATATGCATTAATTTTGCAATAATAAACGTGTGAACTAGAGGCTTATCTGTTATTGTTTACCTATTAGTAATGCTGTTACTCGCACGGTCTGCCTCGTCGCGCGGGTCAGCCCGCCGCCCGGCGCCTTCTAGCGGCAGCAACAAATATACCATACGATTTGCGTAATGTATCGCTTGACTATACAATGTTGATTCCTCACTAGCAGCTAGTTCACGTTGTTTCTCTGAAATTACAATGAAAAAAAATGCCATCACTTAAAAACCAAAATTTCAAACATTACAGAAGAAAAAATAATTTTGAAGAAAAATTTTCATAGTAAGGCCTAGTCTTTTTTTGGAATTTTTAAGTGGCAAACGAACATGCAGGCCATCAGGAAGTGATGGTCACCGCCGACCATGGAAATACGCAACCTCAGTCAAAATCCAATCAAAGTCGAAATCCATGTCAAATATAGATGGCACTGTAGTCAATCATTAAAATTTTACATTTAATAAATGCACACAAAAAAATATAAATGATCTTATAAATTGTTGTTTATGCAATCTAGCTAAATAATATAGAAAATAATCACCTAAATCAATGTTCGGCCAGAGTCTCATTTGTTCAGCAGCTATTTCTAACGCACTAGGTTCCTGAGCTTTCAGCAATGATATGTATTCAGAGTCTTCCCTGAAAAAATTAATCCTAGTGATAACATTAATCTACATACGTGTCTTGCTTTATAGTATTTTCAAAATCGGTGCTGATTTAATTTTAAAATCTAATAAGAATTTTACATAGACCAAAAAAAAACCTATAAATTATAACACCATATTAATGCAGCGAATTAACGAGTTTAGTTAAGGTAACCATGACATTTTGTTCTGTTTAGGTTTCATTGTTATTGAAATCAATAATCTTTAGTGGATACCTACTCAAACCTTGGGCTAGGTGCCCTGATGTGGTGCGTGGGGCTGGGTAAGTACAATGCTTTGATATCACGCTGTACGTCCTGGTAAAATGCAGCCTCCCAAAATTGTTGGCTGCTCCATATTTGGTGTTCCTGCAACGGTTGATTGAATTTTGAGCATCATAAAAATTTCCTTCCAATTCCAAATTATTTCTTTAATATTTAATAGCATGTTTAAACATATATATATCAACAATAAGGTAAATATCATCATAATAATTTACAGTTCTAAGTAAGATCGACTTTCGATTCGTTGTGTGAAGTAATTATTAAAAATTTTACTGCACTAAACAGTATTTTGATCAGATTACTGGAAGTAATTTAGGGAATCAAATTCTGATCTGTATATTTGTGATTTCGATAACTGATTTGTATCATTTTCGATTGTGTAGAAAGTAAATCTATAAAAATTTAATAATCTGTTAAATGCACGATAAAATTTAACCAAGAGATTTGGTTTATTTTAATACAAATACACACTACATTTTTTGTTAATTCAAAACCTCATACAATTGCGAGTACTTCCAACAATATATATCACTCCCGTTAAAGAGAAAAAAAAATGTGTGTCAGCTCCGACGCACGACTGGAGTTTACTCCTTAAGTACGATTGTCTAAACATACGCAAAAAGAGTTTATTTAACTGAAAAATTTCGTTTTGATTAAAAATTTAAGAAAAATGATTAAAGATAAAATTTTTTTAGCCAATCTACAATTATTTCATTTTTCATTTTTAGTAAAAAAACGAAGATTTATTATAACTACAATTATTAAAATATTATGGAAAGTATTTTGAATAAATTTTTGTTTTTACCAATAATTTAAGAAAAAGCATTAGAGAAGAAATTTTTTAACCTATCTACAATTATTTTGTATTTTTAATTTTAAGTAAAAAAGACGAAGATTTATTGTAATTAAAATTTTAAAAATATTATCAAGAAGTATTTAAAATTATTTTGATAATATTGTCTTATTATTAATTAAAATTATTTACGTTATAATAATAATTCATTAAATAAATTATTATAATAACCTTGAAAAATTATAACCTACCGAGCAACCACGTGTTCATTTGATATTCCAGCATTATTATCTACACCACTTTCTTCCATAGTTTATATCAATTGCACTTCACCAAATATAATAATAATGCATATAAAAATTCACGATAATAATAGTAATTATTAATAATTATAGTAATAAATCAAATGTTAATAATAAATATTTACATTGTAAAAGAACACTTTAAAACACAAACAAAACAGTGGTGACGATCCGTATTAGAATTGTATAACTGATACACTATATATATATATATATATATATATATATATATATATATATATATATATATATATATATCGTTTGTAAACGTTGAACAGTATACTTTTATAATATATATAGGTATACACACAATATATGCGTCAGCTGTCTCGCTGCGTTGGCTACACACAAGTATACAGACAAGTACACAAGTATACACATACACGCGATTGAAAAGTGAAAGGTGCGCCAATAAGTTGCGCACCAAAAACGTAACGCGGATTCATCAGCAGATTTTACTCCTCAAATTTTTCTCATACCGGGCGCCTTATATGAAAATCGATCCTTAAGGAGTAAACTCCAAAAGATGCTTTTAAACAGAATTGTACTTTCTGTTCAACTCGTTTATGGAAACCTATATCCAGCTCGTACCTATACAACTCAAAAAAAATCACTTTAAGTCTTCTCTAAGAGGAGATTTTCATGATATAGAATCCCCACGTTGTCTGTTCTGTGATTTATGGGATGGTGTAGTTTTCTAAACTCGCCCCCTTGTGTAAATTGAATTACGAGTTTCAACCTCGTCAAATCAACTGATAATCGATACTTTTTAATATGCATTCATAATTTAACATACGGTGGTAAAAGAGTTCGAACTACCTCGTCTGCTGGTGGAGCGTACAATGCAGAACATTTATTGGTGCTGTTAACCACTAGTCGGTCACTTTTGAGTAGGACTTGTCCGGGTGCTCCATTATGAATTTTTCGTCGTTCCAGTCGACGCTGCATATCATACCTGTATACACATGTAGGCATACTGGATGACGCCGGTGCACAGTTTGCGGCAGTAGGCGGTCGCCAGAGGCAGCATCGCCGCCGCCACGTTGTGCTCGTCCAGTGCCGTCGCCGACTGCAGGGCGCAGTTCATCAATCTGCGTGATGATACTTTATTATTTTATTGGAAATAAAATATGGAAGCCACCAAAATATCATCTATTACGGCAAACCACCATCATTTCCACAAGTAAAATGTTAAACAAGAATGGAATGTACATAACAAAACGACAATTTTATTTATTTAAACCCTGACGATCACTTTTCTCAAAATAGGAAAGAGCTGAAGTCTTTAAAACCAAAAATCTGATTGCACTGGCACGAAAAACGTAGTATTCTTTGTAACTAGATATTTAAATTTTAACCTTGATATTCTTTTTGAAATTCAATCTTTGAATTGCACAGTTAGCCAAGAAGTAGATATTTCCTGTTATTATTAGATATGAAATTAAAAATATTTTGATAATAATCACGGTTCACGTGTTGCGTGACACAACTTGTTACGATGTTATGTGTAAGCACGCAAAACCACAACTAATTATGATTGTATCAAACTGCAACTATTATATTGCACATTAAATGGACTATATGGAATGACTTTGACGCTGCTCCGATATAGATATAGTGTTTAACGTACGACTTGATTCATTACGTCTTTTTCATCTATCGTGATGATACGAAATAGACAATGCTCTGTCGTGGCGATGAAGATAGTATTGCTCACTTTTATGTTGGAATCAGTTAACGGGCAAGAGAAGATGTTGGTGAGTGGAACATATTACCGATTACGTAACAATTAAAAATCAGTTATTTTAATACAGAAAAACAATGAATACGGAACATTGCGATATCATAAATTACTTATCAAAGATCTAAATTCTTCCACATGATGACAAAATATTACCACACTTTTCACAATAATATTTAATTTCTTTTTCATCGTAACTCATTCTATTAATCCGCAAATTCAAACAGGGTGCAGCAGAAGTGCGTGTGAACCAACTGGAATTATGTCCCGACTTCGAAAATGACCCATTCGCACTGCAGTGGACCCAGAGGAAATTGAACCGAACGACTGAGGCCTGGTCTGGGAACATGTCATTCGACGTCCACATCGGGGAAGGAGTATGGGTAATACGAGAGTGTCTTTCTAAATATTAATGGAATTAAAAATAAATGTATCAAACAGTGTATAAATAATAATCACGTTTTACAAAAAAAAAACCATAAATTCTTGGCTCACCCTTATAAATTTGAGCATATAATGTTAATGAAGCCGTTGTCGATATTAATGCATCAAGTTACATTTTTAATGTTAAATTAGAGAGCAATTTTTGTACATAAAAAATATTGTATTAGTTGTACGCAAACGCCGCCAAGAAAGTCGACGGAGGCTGGAAGCCGAACGCGTACCAGCTCAATCACTCCAACGTCTGCGAGTTCTTGATGGAATACGGCGGCGATAACTTCAAGAAGGTCCTAATAGAAATTGGCGTCGAGCCCGAGTGCCCAGTGCCACCGGTTAGATTTTACATGTATGAACATTATATCGATGTTAAAAATGGTTGACAATAGTTGAGCACGGATCGAATTACAGAAAGAATTTTAGAGGTAGGCATTCGTAGAACGGATCGCTCGTAGTGCTCGTCGTTAACGTAAATAAAATAAATTTCAGAACTAAAAAATTAATCATTACAACGAAATTTGAATTAAAAAAAAAAATCAAGATCATGTCGGACCATGCTCAATGCTACTACAAATAAATGCGCAATAGATGAAAAAAACTATGTTGTTGCATTTTTTCCATGTTTCCTGCACAGAAAAGGTATAAGCACTTTAGTCGCCTATAGCCAGAGAAATAAGTGGGTATGTCGATTATTACTCTTAAACTAGTGTAAACTAAAGTGCACCAGCACAAGAGAGTTCAAGGCACTTATGTCCTTTTGTTGAAAAGCGCAGTTTTTCAGCAATAACTCAAAAACGGTACATACGATTATGTTCAAAATATTTTTTGTTGAAAGTGTTTATTAAGCGTCACCTTTGTATATAATACTATTTCTGCTACTTTCGGAGCAATGATTTCCGAAAATATTCAAGTTGATAAAAATTGCTTTGAAACCTTAAAAAGTCTTTAAAAGAACTATCGAAATATGTGTCACAAGCTGATGTTTGCTGAATTTTTTTTTTTCAGCTTTTGTTGCATGTACGAATTGCTCGAACAGAAATATTTGTTTTTGTTATTGAACTACCAAACTAAGTAGTGGCTTACACAAGGCACGTAGTAGTTTTTGAGTAAAATGCCTTTGATATACGGACGAACGGACATCACGAAACTATAAGGGCTTCGTTTTTGCCATTTTGGCTCGGAAACCTAAAAAGGAGAGTACATTAAGATAGCTCTACGAGTAAATCATTTATATGAGCATCAGCCGGCATTACAATAAAGAAAAATCAATAAGAATATGCTGAAATAATATAGTAATATTCAAAACTGTATTGCTGCCTGAATGTTTAGACAAGGATCAGAGCCTAGATCTGCATTCAATGCTTGAAGCTACATTTTCGCATAAAATCATCCACAAAAAATATATCATGAACTTTATATTATTTTACCGTAACAGGGTTCTTATTCGCTAAAAGACTACGTGGTGGACTACGACAGCCTGCCTCAAACGTTGTTATACGGCGAGTTTCGGATCGAAGCACAGGTTATGCTCGACGATGTGAGACAGTTCTGTGTTTGGTTATACGTGACCTCTAAACCCAAAAAGAAGACACCGTTTTAACATTACCACAATTATTGTGCATACGGGCGATTATTAAAAAAATATTTGATTTAATGTTAAAACAATATGTTTCTTTGTACGATACTAATAAAACTATTTTCAGAACTTTATACCTATTTCCTTTTTACCTACATTCTGATGATACTGGGAAAATGTGTCTGTACAGAGAAATATTTAATACTTAACTTTTAGGCATCCCGAATTTGACACGTGCCATAAGTGTAATTCACTAATAGGTCAACTAATGGATATCTCACGTAATCCAAACAAAAAAATAGCAGCTAATCTTTCAGTAACATAAAGATTTAAAGGTAGTCGAATTAACAATATTCAATTTGTTGATACACAAGGAGATCCAAACTAAATAAAAAGCATAAGGTCATAATAACTACCGATATTCAGAAACGCTTTCCCCGCGCTCTTTCTAGTTCCATAAATCTTTAAATACGAACGCAAACTATGCACACATAATTACACCGTGCGATTCTTTTGATATTTCTATATTATTTTTTGATGTGGGATGAGTGTGAAGCTAAAAGGGATGAAAAGGAATTAGCCTCAACCATTCTTAAATTGGCTACGCTCGGATAATTAGGTGAATCAATGGATGATAATGCAGAGAAAAATTCATTAATGACGTATTTCAAGTGTAATTATATTATCTACGAAATAAAGATATGTTTGATTTGAATTGAATTGTTATGGCCAAAATAAAAATGTCAGCATTATAATGTGTCTCATTTACATACATAACAAAATATCCACAATTACAACCAATAAAACGCAAATAGCCTGTTTGCGTTTTATTGGTTGTAATAAAGTCACAATCACATGATGCAGACACAATTCATGGGACAATGGAAAAACCTGAAAAAGAACCTACTTTTATGATTTTAAGTGCATAGGATTGGCAACAATTAGTGAGGCAGAGATCTTTTAAATTCCACGTTGAAAATTGGAAAAACGGGATTTCAAGAACTTTTGATAATTATATTGCGTAGCGGTGACAGCCCACTCAGTACTTGCAACAAATTATTCATTGGCATTTTCATAAAAACCGACTACATACATACATACATACAGGTGAAGCTAATAAAAGCGTGTTAAAATGATCAGGTTTTTGAAGTGCTTTTGTTAAGTTTTTATTGGATGGTTATTGTTTGGTTATTTGAATTGAATCTAGTTATTTTGAAAGTAAAGTTATTCACATGGAAGGAAGGAACATGCCAGTCATCAATAAAAAAAAAACAAACATCAACAAAGAATCATACTAAAGGTTCTGAAATTTTTCGGGCAGCAAAAAGCAAACAAACGGTTGATCTATACTGTAGATAGTGTAAATCGAGCTGCCGACTGAAGCGAATTTTTGGTATACGAATAGGATACCAAAAAGGACTTTCACGAATATAAAAAAAAAAACGAAATCAAACAATTACAGCTTCCGCCTTCATCGCCGTGCCTAAGGTGCCGGCACTGTTTAAATTATCGATACTGAGCAAAAAACGTAAACCAAACGCAAAAAGAAAACAACATTTTTGAGTTATGTGCATTGAGAAATATAATCAACAGTTTTTATACAGTACTAATATACATCCCAACTGTAAAGAAAGTTCTCGCAATCAATAAAAGGGATTTAAATCACCAATGTGAAAAAATAACTTTAACGAATAAGTATTCGTGAATCTAAAGATGTAACTGAATTCTTAGAAAAATGTAAATAAATTTGCAAATGGAACGTTTCAGCCATCAAAACCTCTTTAAGAGCGCTATGAATTTTCTTTCAACCGCCGGTCTTGTTAACAATAGTAATGCAAATTTTATCCAAAATCATTTTAAACAAACATCTAGAAGGTCACGTCAGACTTAATAAAAGGCAATTGTCACACCCATATTGTGGATAATTCAGTTGTTCAAAATAAAATATTAAGTGGCAATCGTGATTCTGCAAGTGAAGAAACCCTCTTATATTTTTTGTCTATACAGCCTTCTAGAAACATTATGTGTCGGACTGTCAAAGATGTATGTCCGTTAACGCACAGACGGATGCAAATTATATTATTAGCATCTAGATCCGCAATAATGGATACGGATCTTAATTTTCGTACTTAGCTTGTTCGTGGTTGGCGACGATGCGCCCCGCTTTGCGTAGGTAAATGGCAGTATACGACGTATTTGAGTTGCAATGCCCGTGTTTTTGTTTATAATTTAGCGTGATAGGCGACGGCCAAGGTTGTGTTGTCGTTTTTGAATAATTCAAAAGTTAAAATTAAAGCAATATTGGTAAATAAAGATAAGTAAGGAAATATGGAACTATTTTACGTTGGTGAATGATGACGGTGCTGAATGCAAACTCTGTGATTTCTATTTCAGTAAATAAAAAATACGTGTAGAACTAAAATTCCATTTAAAAAATAACTTTCAGGTGAAATATTCACGATATGATTTACATTAAATTGGGCTTTGCTAGATAAATTGCAGAGGAAAACATTCAGCAGTAAACATCTTTAGAAACGGTAAAAAAAGAATGTAAACAAACATATATTAAATACATAGAGAAAATCAAAATTATAATAATAGCCCCAAAGCCACAGATGTATTAAAAAGAGAAGATGTACAGTTGCATACTATTTTGACAACGAAAAAGTGTACATGATGTTTCTGTCTCATATTTTACGATACCATTTTGCAATGCCAAAAAAAAAAAGTGAAGAAACATTATTTATTATCTGACATTTCAACCGAAATGTCGTAACATAAGGTTCATTTTTAAATACAAAAAACAAGTAACGATCATTTTGTTATTGGAAGACAATAAGTCATATTTTTTTTATAATTTACACTTGCTGTTCTAGAATAAGACATCAGTGGAAAGCTTTAATATTGTTTTAAATATTTATTATTTTTTTGGTCGAATGTAAGACAAGAATCATAGTATATTTTTCTTCATAATAAAGCTTAGTGTAGTAATCATCCAAGGTTAAAATTAATATAAACCTTTGATTTTACAATGTCGGTGAAAATATACATGAAAGAACATGATAATTTCTAAAATGTATATAGTATAGTAGTATAAACTTTTCTTATTATTTATATAACAAAATAAGGTGTTAATTTAATAAAAATTAATATATTATTGACTAACTTAATACTTAAATATAATTTGCTAAAAAATAAATTCAAATATCATAAACATATGTTTTTTTTGGAATAGATTTAATCTATTATATGATTTCCTTTTACAGGTATTTTAAGATTTATATGAATATAATAATGAACAAAAAATTAAAAAGCTGACTCTATTAGTATAAAAACAGTCTCTATTGTTAAGCGATTAAATAGTGCAACAACGCAAGAAATACAAAACCGGTGTTACTTAAGGTAATTTTTTTAATATCTCGGCTTTGATGTTACTTTAAATCAGGTATGGGCAACCTTTGACATGTTATGGGCCAAACTTTAGTGTGCAAATACGTTCGCGGGCCGCGTTCAAAAGTAGTGCATTTTAAAGTAGTGTTCATAATTTTTAGCGATAGGTATCAGACATAAAATACTGTTATTGTAATACAATTTCATAAAATAACAAAATGAAATGAAAAAAATAGGTACAACATTATAATTGAATCGTGAAATTTGGAATTACTACAAACTATGAAAGTTAAATAGCGACACCGAAATCAATCAGACACTTGAGCTTGAATTTGGAAACTAATCCATCGATGTTTGCATTAATTCCATTGATAGAAAAACGTAATGAATTTATTAAATTTCGTCAGTCAGCCTTGTACGATGTTTTGAATTATTAACTTACATCATTGAAAAGAACTGTTGGCATTTGTAAGTACTGCCAAATGCACAAATGAATATTCTTGCGAATTTTCTAAGCTGCGGAAATGGTCTTCTTGGAGGTATTTTTTATAGAAATCGCACAACTCCACGTCTTCAAATTTAGATTTTAGGAGTTAGTTTTCTTGAATCTCGATCAATTCAATTTGCAAGTGTATTGGAACATTTTGTACATTACTTTTTGTTGGAGTAGCAAATAAAATGATACAATCTTCCATGTTTTTGAAATCGCTAAATCTGTTTGAAAATTGCTCCGACAGTAACTTTAGTACTTCAGACGTATTGAGCTTATGCAATATTTTCATACGCAGAGAGTGTGGTAAAATGGTAACTGTTGTCAGACAGCATCTGTGCCTCCCACAAGCGGATTTTGTTCTGAAACGCTTTCAAACGGATGTACAAATCATTTACTAACTGTCTTTGTTTTTCAAGTTTCAAATATAAATCATTCAAATAGCCTGTAAGTTCCACCAGAAATACAAAGTAACATATCTATTTTAGTTCGCTCAATTCAGATAGTGGTTTATTCTTTATTTGCATAAAGTCTGCAATCTCATTTCTAAGCTCGTAAAACCGTTTCAACATTTTCCCTTCGCTTAGCCATTTGACTTCACAATAATGTTACGTCGTCATATTCGGCTGATATTTCATCAAAAAACACCTTGAATTGACGATGGTTAAGACTCGGGAAAGAAAAAAATTGATGGTTTTTACTACCACATTCATAACATTCTGGAGTCGAATGGACTTAGAACTCAAGTTCTGTTGGTGGATAACGCAATGAAGGACTATCTAATCATCTTTTTGCACATTTAATTCGATTGCTTTTTCATTCAAAATTCCGAAGAAACCTTAAAGTAAGCCGACCATAGAAGGTACGCCATCTGTGCATACTCCAACTAATTTTCATCATCGAAAGCTAGAACTTGTGAATACCTTTTGAACTTCATTAAAAATGTCCTCTCCTGTAGTAGTGGTTCCTTTTAACAACTGTAAAGCAGACAATTCCTCAGTAACAATGAACTCTTTATCAACACCTTGAATAAATATAGCTCGTTGAGCTGTGTCAGACAAATCGATATTCTCGTCTATGCTAATGCTATGGACATCTATTAAAAACCAGCCATACGGTCAATTAATGTTGTTGTTATATCATTAGCCATAATTTCTATACGTCGGACAACAGTTCGTCTTGAAAAACTATTTTTTTCAAATTCATTTTTCTTTTCAGGACACATCACACTGCAAACTTTTAACATACACTCCTTGATAAATTCTCCTTCGGAAAATGGTTTAATGATTTTGCCAATTTAGAATTAACTATAAAACTAGCTTTCACAACATTATCAAGTTATGTTCTTTATTTATGAAACATTTGCTGCTGTTTTTTTTTCAAATTTGCGATAAGGTTCTGGATTTTGTCTTTTCTCATTTCTCCTGTCAGTGAGTGCAGTATAGGATGCTTAGTTGATTAATGTCTCTTTATATTGAATTCTTTCATCACTGAAATACATTCATTACACAGCAAACAAATAGGCTTGCTATTGTGTAAGATAAAAAAGAATTCTTCAGTCCATTTTTGTTGAAACTGGCGACCCTATGCATCTACTTTTTGTTTCTTTTCACCAGACATCACTTTCGTTTACTTTTCGTTCGATAAAATTAACAACAAAATATAATTAAAAAGCACTCAAGATACACACAAAGTCACAAAGCAAATTGACAGTACAGTTCCCTAGGATATCGCTTGTTGAATTTATCACTTCGGTACCTCAAATAAAACCGAACTAAATTTCGAGCCATCCACCAGCTTATATGGGCAAAATGAAGGAATGGTATAGAATCGTCTAGTGTAGAACAATTGGGAAGCATTAATCTTTTGTTGCCGTCAGTGAAGCGGCAAACATCAAAGGCTTTGATGTTTGTCGCCGCACTCTTTGATGATCGCCGTCACTCGGCTTGCTCGCATAACTTACTCATACTCACTTGATTCCGTGAGTATGAGTAAGTTATGTAATATTTTTTAAATTGGTTTTTCAATATGTCTCGCGTGCTGGATTAAATCTTACAGTGGGCCGGATGCAGCCCGCGGGCTGGTTGTTGCCAACATTTGCATTAAATTAAAAAAAATTTGGTTGCCTGTAAAGTCGGTATACGGGCGAAAGTTTTACGTGACAACGACTTTGAATGGTAAAATCATTTTAATGTGAATATTCATTCGTATAGTAGGAAGAAGGATGAAATAATAGTAACAATTTAAAACATTTATTTATACAAAGAATTATATTTAAAACATTAATTTATACAAAGAATCTCGCACTGAATTTCATATTAACAAAATTTTATTTTTACCTTTACACATACATACGTATTTATATACAAATATACATACAATAACTTGCAATACATTTGCAAGCTATGCACTAATTCTCTAGTGCGCGCGGCAGACCGATCATAGTTGAGTGGGAGAGACGCAAGGCATTCGGCGGGCCTCTCTCTCGTTCGGTGACTCATCGTTACGTTACCGAGCGTTACACTTTTTTCATAAGTGACTCCCAGCCGCAACCTAATTTAAGACGTTGTCACGTCAAAAATACATCGAATACATAAAATTCATGGCATTCTCATTATAATACGTGGTTGGGCACCTATTATAAATAAACTAAATTTTGCTTATCTAAAATAACAAATATCATCGTTTTTCATAGCTTTTTACGTGTTTTTTTTTTGCATTTTTTAACAGAACACTTCGACGTCGTAACGGAAAGTACGACGAAAGTGCCTGAATACAGTGAGTGCTAAAATGTCTGTTTTAGCACTAATTGTCTGCGGTCGTTTCTGAACGCGGGACTGTGCATCTTTTCTTTTCTATAGATCAATGCTCAAAACAAATAAAAACTGGCTATTTAATTGCAGTAATATCTGACCTAATTAAATGAATATACAGTATCCGTTCATAATCCGCTAATATAAGACATACGAAAGATTTTTTTCCCTCGGATATCTGGCACATCACTATCTAAAAAGGAATAAAACCATATGTACTACGGAAATATTCCAGAAGTGAAATGAGATGTCGAATTATTATGAATGTAGGATCATTAGCTGAAGTAGAACAGACTATCGAGGAAAGTCGGATCGAAATTTCACGCTTCCGAAACATTTCAACCCATCGTTATATTTAGGCCACGAAAATTTTTTTTGTATTCTATAAGTAAAAAGTTGCAGTAGTCTCTTTGCTTGTGCTGTTTCTATCTAACTAGTTTTCATACCATTAAATAGATGACATTAAAAAAAAATTAAGAACCGTGTCTCGCCATTTTTCTATAGTTTTCTGTCCACCCGAATGAGTGAATCTAACATAGAAATTCGATACATTTTGAAGTTTTACTACAAATAAAAGAAAAATGTGACCCAAGCCGTGAAAAAAAATTGTGACGTTTATGGACTTCATGCAGTGTCGATAAGGGTAGCACAAAGCGTTTTCAGTTCAGTAAATTTGATGTCAAAGATGAACCTCGCTCTGATCGACCTGTTACGAATAAAGTCAATGCCATTGGATGTCGATGGAAAAAATAGAGCAAGATCGGCACATTAGTTTTTACGCTCAAGAGCTGGGGATTATTCACAAAACAGTTTGGACCCATTTCAAAACAGCTAAATATTCAAAAAAAAAGGTACTTTGATCCCACACGAGCTCAATGAAAGAAATCTAATGAATCGTGTATTCATTTGCCATTCTCTATTGAAACGTAATGAAATTGAACAATTTTTGATAAAACTGATTACTGGTGATAAAAAATGGATTGCCTACAACAAGAACGTGTGAAAAATTCATGGTCAAAAGGCAAAAAACAAGCCCCACAGACTATAGCGAAACCCGGGTTAACTAAGTTGATGCTATGTGTATGGTAGAATTGGAAGGGCATTATTTATTATAAGGTATTACCGTTATCCAAAACCATCATTTCGCATCTCTACTGCTAACAGCTGATGAGACTCAACTAAGAGGTAAAGAAAAAAACGGCAGGAATTGATCAACAGAAAGGGTGTGGTTTTTCACCATGATAATGGCAGACCAGACACATCTTTAAACGGCCACTGGTGGCATACGGGTTTGTATCAGGTACTTCGAAATAATCTAATATTTTTTCACCGTATATCGAATTACATTCCGATTTCGATTGTCTTATTCCACACCCCCTACCGGCTACCACACGATAGCGACGCGGGCGCACGTCACAGAGTTTTGACGCCAACCGGTGAGTGAGATTGACGTCACCGACTAAATAAGTCATATGGTTATTACGTATTTTTTATTTTTCTTATTTTGATTAGGTTGTTGTTGCTATTTATAGTGTGATTATATAATTTTGTTTAGTAAGCGTTTTTTCCCGATTCGATCGATATTTTACAAGAAATATTTATGCGTTTGCCGTTCAAATTGTGAACTTATTTTCAGCATGTCTTACGAAAGTAATCAGCGACATACTATCGTCGATTATAACTACCGATATATAGCTATAAAACATCGATGATGTAGGTCTACGGCACTGACCATACTATCTCTATTATTTCTGTTGTAATGTTTGAGCAATGCTTCGCTATCAGTATTAGCGAATCTCTAAAACATCTACATACAGACCATAGTAGATGACCAATCTGGTGATGTTACTTCCCATTACCTACTCCGTGAACATGCCGCGCAATGATGCAATTCAGAGATAAACACCACAACAGCTGCCGTGACAGCCATATTATTATTTCTAGTAGATGAACGCGATCTGATAATGTTGACTACACAGTAATGAGCTTTCAACAAGCTACGAAACTGATATATAAGTTTTGATGTGTTCATTGTCATTTAATTCATTCATACTGTTTAATAAAACGTGATAAAACATGGTGCACGATATATATATTTTAATTTCCGTCATCGCTTTAAATAGAATTTCAATGTCAAAACATTTTGGTAAGTTACCTTGTCTATAGAGCAATATTATATGTTAGTTACTAATTGCTTTACTTTGACAACAATTTTACTTAAGAATCCTTGATAATATAGATAAAAGAAATATCGAATTTTGCAACAACGCTTAAGGAATTAACGATAATTTAGTCTTCATACACTGTTTTAAAGGTTTAGAACAAATTATGTTTGATACATAACTATCAAATGTAATAACTACTAGACAGTGTTCGACGGATGCAAAGAGTTTGACACATTAATAATCCCTATTTGTTCAGGGTCCCGGTCTGTGGATTGTGCGTAACATGGAAATGTGTCCAGATAACGACCAGTATGAATCCTCACTAAAAGTTATCAGGAAAAAAATCAACCGCACCCACGACGGCTTCACGTACGAGTATCAGCTGGCCACGGATATAAATACTGAAGCCGCTGTAAGATTGAGTCCCTCTATTGTTTAGATATAAGATGATTGAAACAGAGAATCATTTACCAAAACAAGTTTCATGTGTACGGTTGTACTAAATATTGCTGTAAGATTATCTAGTATAGCTTTCGTTTCTGTCTAAAAAGTTTGTGGTCACTTTGATTATACATTGCAAATGATCTCGTTAAAAAGATATGGACGTCAAATATTATTGTATGATTTTAAACACAATGTAATGTTTTAATGCAACAGTATTGGCAAAACCGATGCCCCCAATTAATGCAGAGAAGGTAATTTGTGATATTTGAAGCGTAAACAATAACTAATCGAACAACAATGTGAAATAAATATAGACTTTTTGTTCACGACAAAATGGTACATGTTGCATTGAAACAGCAGATGTATATCATTAGTAGCGACTTGTCGACTGTGCACACATATATTCGTAATTCCAGCTTTTTTGTTAATTTATTCAACTAAACCGCAATTGGGGGGAAACAAATCCCTTCTAGTCATAATCCAATATTGTTACCCTTAACTCAAACGTCTGTGAAATAGTCCCACATGAATTAATTAAAATCATGTCTATTGTTATTGGTTGAACATCTCTACATCCAACTAACTGATTAAAAACCCTCATGAAAACGTTGATTTTTTTAGTCCTCAGGAAAAAGTAATGAGGTTTGATAGGTTTGGTTGAAACACTGTCGAATTAGTTGACTTTCCAAACTCGATTGAATAAAAATATGAAACGTGAATGGTAGAATTATAAGTGACATATTCTGAATAGATCAGAATCGGCACAACTGAAAATTAGCTCTTAATTTTAAATCTATATGCTTTTTTCCCAAAATGAATCACCTAATATATGTAATATGTGCATGAATTGTATAGTGGGCATCAAGCCCAAGCCTATTTAAACATGAGCTCGGGCCACCGAAGCATATAATTTTTAGTGGAACAAATGTCTGTAGTACAGGCCGACGAGGAGTTGAGATTGTAAAATATATTTTAATATGTACATGTCCAGATACTTATGCACTAATATAATTATATTACAATGTGCTTAGTAGCACACATAATAGCATTACTATTGAATTGTACATTTGCCAGTTTAGGTATATTCATGGAAGATGTATACACTAATACATTCATACATATCATATGCATAATGAGTAGTGGTAAGAAAAATATTTTTTCTTACCATATAAATATCAATTCAACAACTAAAATACAGTTTTTCTTCATAATGAAAGTAGGAACTAGCATGTGGCTACAATAAAGTTCAGTGCTGCCCCAACACGTACACAAGCCGTGAGAAGTGTTTCTGCTCTCCCAATATTTTATAAAGATGTACGTACATACCCTTTTCAAGAATATCTGAATGTCGTATTTGTTTGGAAGCAACTGATGGAAGTCCGTACTCCACTTTTTATATTCACGATAGAAAAGAGCCGCCTAGTGTGATGACCGCTTACGACGGCAATAAATAGTCATTAGATTTTTAATGTAATACTACCTGAACAGTTTAAAATGTGTCTGAGGACTGATTTTTTATTAGGGTTTACGTTTTTAAATTTGTAATATAAAAAAACTTACCTTACGACGAGATCGAACTGATGATGATGCAGAAGGTGTTTATTGCCGGGCAGGCGCGCGGCTAGGTCCCTAGCGAGCGCAGCCCGCGCGGCCGGCGCCCGCAGCGCGCGCAGCACAGCCGGAAACGACTTGCGCGCGTCCGCATAACGGCATTCGAATATCGCCGCCACGCATGAGCGGAGAACCTACACAATCACATTTTGATTACATAACATTAACAAATAATTTAATATTAACAAACGTGGTTAAGTTAGATTATCAAGTTAGTGGAAATTAGTAATAATTTAATAGACAGTGCACATAAATAAAGAAGCAACAGTAAAAAAATGACAAATCGCAATAATGTTGTCTTTGACACTGGTCTGCATTCAAGTTAAAATAATTTATTTAAATATATAGCAATGTCAGTTGAATAATATTGTTTCCTAAATTTTGTTGCAGAACGTCAGATACGCAGTATTATAAAAATGTTTATAAGAAGGATAGCTTAAAATCATTTTTCGACTTGGTTACGCATACTTGTATCACTATTATGAATCAGAATATAACTAAAGGGCCAATCACAATTAGCTGGGTATTAATTGTGGGTATTAATTACTATTATATACTTTTGAAAGACTCAATAACCTTCATAATTCATGTGAAGTTTTTGAATTTAATATTAAGATACAAACCATTTTTTCAATATCTTGAATCGATTTATTCAAAATGCCTTAACTTATATATTAATCAATCATCTATTACATGCCCTAGTCCGAAAAATAATATTACATAACATGTAAATAGCAATAAAGTTCACAACACAATGATTTTAGATTATTTCACAATTTTCTACTTCAATTTCTTCAGTGCTTAATTTATGAGCCAAGATTGGTTCAAGTTTGTCTAATATATCCCTGAAATTTTATAATATATTAGAAATCACTATAAGAAACCACCACAGAAATGACTATAAAAGTTGCATATATATATATTAATTTCAAATGTTTTCCTTTCTTATACAATGATCTTAATATATTAAAATCATATTTAATTTCTATACATCGCCCTTTTCCAATTTTCTGCTTCACAAATTTCTCCACAACTCTAATTTACGAGAAAAACTACTAAGTAACCCTATGTATAACCGTAAAAAGGGATATTCAAACTCGCTAACATATGATAATAATTTTTGGTAATTCTACTTCTATTATACTTACTTCCAAGCGCCTTGCCGAGTTAGTCAGTAATAGCTGTCCGTCTCCTGCCGCACCGTATGGTGGCGCTCCTAGGGGCACGATGCGCGGCTGCGGCGGCCGCAGGGCAGTCAGTCTGAAAGTGAGATTAATTTCAACATCTGTTTGAAGAAAAATACAGCAAACGTCAAGCAGCCAAATCAACTCAACATCGAAACAAACAAACACAACCATTTACATACTGTATTATTTATACCAGCGTTGATAATGGCAACACTAAATAGCTGTAAGTGATGATGCAAATTCACACTATATATGGCTACAATAGCTTGCTTTATTTAGTACAAAGTATTCTTACACATGATCCTCTAATTCAACGCCTTCTAGTACATTCCTTAAACCACTGTAACAAATAAATAATAGCAGAAAAGTAGCAAAATATAAATAAAAATTAATACTATTTTGAAGATTATTATTTAGGGTGGAAGACTTAAAGTTATAAATGTTATTAATCGATCTATAGAAAGTTGATCAATTTGGAGACCACTTCTCAATGATCAGAAAACGCTTTGGGGTAGAAGTAACGACATCGTGACAGTGTATTTTCTTACGGTTGGTGGATTTTGGAAAAAGTAAATTTGAGATTTGGAGAAAGAGCTGAGAGATATTATAAAATAAGAAACTAAATTGGTCGAAATAAATAAATATAGTTTAACTAACGATATGTCATAAGTACACGTAACTAGACGCAATCTCAAGTAATAGTGATTTTATAATGCACGCCGACTGGTTGCTCTTATTTTAATAAATAAATCAGTTTGTAATAACATAAAATTGGTTTCTAAGAAACCATATACAAACTTGGGATTGTGTGAATTTCTAGCGGATACTTCGTCGATGACGTCTTGCACCCTTTTGGGGTCGAGCTTTGGCAGCGGCGGTTGATGGATACGGGACGACGCTCCCTCTGGCGGGCGCAGCACTCGCTGTTGATATATCTAGATGCGAGATAAGAACTAAAATGATATTTCATAATAAATCTACCGCAAGTTTTCGGGCGTATGTGTATTGTGCATGAGATCTCGCGCAGATACAGTCAGTCGCAAAATATTAGGTAGTGCACGCTGGGCCATCTCAGAGAGCCGCCAGCTAGCGGGCGGGGATGGAAATCGCCTTGTGACATCCCGATAATATTGTTGTTTAGTTGCTACGACGCGTCTTGCACCAAATTTTATAGACATCAAAAATTTTGCATTAGATTATACCTCATAACGTTTAAATACTAAAAGATATGTATTTAGCTTATGTAGTAACTAATAACACTTCTTAAAATGTATGAGTATATTGAATCTGATTAAATATTTCATTCTTTAATTGAACATGAAATGTTAATTGATTGAAGAAACAATAAATTTTATTTTTATGTTCCAAATATAATTCAAAACATAGTTAGTGTTTTGTGTAGTGCAAATTTGCTTCAACTCTCTATTGCATAGAATCATTAGAAACGAAGGATATGAATTTTAAATAACTGATACAAATAACCCTATTTCAGTACTATCATTTTTCATTATGAAATTTTCTTCGAAAGAATATAAAGTATATACTTTACAAATAAATTAAAATAAATGCAAATAAATATTCGTTATATTCTTTATTAATTCTTATCATAAAAAACAAAAGAGATACATTTTATTTCTTAGCTCACCTGAGGGTTCGGATTTTCATTAAGATGTAACTGCATCGCTAATTCTTTGATGTGCTGTAATTCTATGTCAGGATTAAAGGCTTCTAACTTCAATTGCTCAGGTAAATTCCTGAAACAAAATATTTTTTTATAATATCAATATTATATATTTTTGGTATTCTCGTGATTTATCAATTGTCTTTATTCAACAAGGTAATTCATGATCTCTCTATACACGCGAAAATAAAAACGACACTTTTTATTATGAAGCTACAATGAAAATAAATAATTTAATTTTGCTTGTATGCACCCAATGTATTGTACCTAATGTATTAGGTGCTTTTAAACATATATATATATATATATATATATATATATATATATATATATATATATATATATATATATATATATATATATATATATAAACATACAAATATTTTATTCCAAATTTGTTTAAGAACATTTAAAACCAGATTTCATTTGAATTTTTGAATATAATTGAATCTGGAAGAAAATAGCGATCACACTGACTGCACAAGTTCGTCCCATATGTCGGTGGGTCGCCAGGGTGGTC
The DNA here is from genome assembly GCA_005406025.1 of Eumeta japonica. Taxonomy (NCBI): domain Eukaryota; kingdom Metazoa; phylum Arthropoda; class Insecta; order Lepidoptera; family Psychidae; genus Eumeta; species Eumeta japonica. Next base: position 52,363 of record BGZK01000776.1, read on the forward strand.
CGCGCTCAGCCACGAACCCGTTGAAGAACATCGAGTCGAGCAACCTCTGGGTGAATTGGCACTGGGCGAGGCCGCGGGCACCGGTGAATCCCGCTTTGTGAAAAGTCAGCATCGGGGATGGATGGATCCGTATTATCGTTAAGTGATGTCTGGAATTGTAATAAAACAGTATTTTGAGGGTTCCGTATCCAAGAAATTGAACCTTATTACTAAGACTCCGCTGTCCGTCTGTTACCAGGCTGTATTTCATGAACCGTGATAGTTATAACAGTTAAAATTTTCACAGACAATGCATTTCTGTTACCGCTATAACAATATATACTAAAAACAGAATGAAATAAATATTTAAGTGGGATTCCCATACAACAAACGTAATTTTTTTGTCGTTTATTGCTCGATATTAATAACGGCAACAGGTAGACGCTTAAAATACTCACAGAATATTTAGTTGTATATTCACTTTAAAAATAAATAATTAAATTAAAATAAAATAAATTAAGGAGGGCTACCATATAACAAACTTGATTTTATTTGTCGTTTTTTTTCTTTATCTTAATAAAGATAACAGGTAAGAACTTGAAATATTTACAGAATATTTAAATTTATATTTACTTAAAAATAAAAAAAGGATATAATATAGTGTCTAATATTATATAGATAATGGTACGGAACCATTAGTTTGCGAGTCTTACTCGCACTTGGCCGATTTTTTTTAAAGCTACTGTACATTTTCCATCTGAGATATTTCTTAAAAATAGCTAATAGAGTTTATCTGATGATTGGTAAGTAGTATTATTTGATAATAAATCAAATTACAATTTTTTTAATATACAAATTAAAATAGACAGGTAGACTAAGCTAGTTTCAAACTAGTACTATGTATAAAGAAATAAACATTAGACATAACCTTAATTACTGTAAAAATAAATTTCTATCCGTAAAAAAATATCTTTATATAGATATATGATCAATAATCTCCAGAGGCTTGCCTGTATCCCTGTAATAGTTCAGCAAGCGTTCTCATGAAGACTGCACGTATTTCCTTATCTAGCAGATGCGGAGGGGAAGCTGTAGGCGGTGGAGGTGCAAACGCACAGTCTGCTGACTTCAATTCGGGCTGCAGTACCAGCGCCAGCGCTGCCTGGAGGGAGTTGAGTAGTCGCGTGGACGGTCGCGGCACATTCACGCTGGCGGGCACTTGCAATGAGCCCACGTCCAAATCCGCTACTATCACATCCAGCTGAAATATTGAAATTTATTGTTATGAATCTAACTTGAGCAATCAAGAAAACTACTTAATATATGTATATGTATATATAAAAAGATGTTTGTATATATGAAATCGATAAACTCAGAAACTATTTGATCGATCATTATGAATATTGGTATGTACAAATATTTTTTCACGGAGGTTTTTATGCTATCCCCATTGACGCAACTCACCACCAGGTGGCGCTGCGATGTACTAACTTCCGTATCGCTCAACCGATACATGTACATACCAATATTAATAATGATCGGTGAAATGAAAATAAATAAATATAAATATATATATGTTTATATCTCGAGGTAAGGCAGAGAATTGCGAACAGTACCGAAACGAAGAACAGAACTGGGGAAGATGCGGGGCCGGGATTACAATCAAATTGTGACCGACAGCAAAATTAAAGGCGATACGGGTATTCAGTTAGAAATCAATCGTCACAAAGATGAAGGGATTCGTTATACGTCCACGCTGGCGCAGCTACGGGCAAAAACAAATAAAAAAAGGACAGAACAATGTCTGCCGGGCCAGCTAGTACGATATATTTTGCGGTCTTTTTAGACCAAATAATTGCCGCCCATGAGGTAAATGCAACAATAACAATTATATTTTCAATATATTACAGATATTCCTCATTGTAGTGCTAAAACAAATAGTCGTCACTGAAAAAATTAACTGCAACATACATACAAACCAAACAGCAATGATTCACCAAAAGACTTCATTCGGTTCATAATTTTCAGAATCGAAAAAAAAAGAAAAACCAATAAAACATTCATTACCAGGAGTACAGTACATTCACACAAAAGATTTAGGTGCATTATTTAACTTATGCATACTATTAGTACAATACATTACTTGTAAATCTACTTCCTATTGGCCTTCATTATATGAATAGCCTAAAATAAGAAGTTTAAAAGGTAAAAAAAAACTTTGTGATGTCGAAAACTGCTAGCACAGATGACCGTGGATGGATATTGAGACTGCTTCGAACTGTCTCTGTAATTTTTTTTAAACTAAACAACTGGTTCACATTCATAACAAAATTGAATTTATTAATACCATTAAAAGGATTCAAAAATTCGTACGCATGTTACACTTGTGTTTCGTATATATCAAAGTAACAAGTCATACATTCCTTTAGTTTAGAGGCACTACCTAATATTTTGATATAAGTACTTATAGGTTGTAAATATTTAACTCACCAATTCAGGAACTTCTTCTTTGAGACTGGAATGAACGCCTATCAGGAACGGAGTCGGCGTAGCCAATACTTCAGCGAGACCGGCCGGTAACAGAGGTATGTAAACGTGGGCATAGCGAAAAGGGAACATCAACGCTGCCAGCGCCCGACACGCGCCCGCCAGCCGGGCGGCCGCCAGGGACACCAGCAGCACCTTGTGCTCGCTCATCACCGCGCACCACAGAGTCACTGCATTATGAATTCCTAAAATAGATACACAAAATTACAGTGTGATGAAATCAATACAATTCTAACGAATGTATACAATTTATAATGAAAACAACTTTTCCTTTGTTCGGGCATTAGTTATAAATGAACTACTGAACGTATCTGTAAACATTCGACGCGGCATTGTTAACAGATAGTTTTAAGCAAGATATTTTTTGAATTATGATTTTTTTTATTTAATTTTATACACCCATAACACCCGTCGAAGCGGGAGGATGACGGCTAGTATAAGTATAAAACAATTTTGCACAAGTAGAATTAAGCACCATTCAACATTTACATACATCATCATACACTGTGAAAGTCATTTTAAAAGATCACATTGAACAGTTATCAAACCGATTTTTGTAGTGAAGTCACACGTTGTGGGGTCAGCGAAATGTGACAATGCGCGACAAGGAGCAAGTCAAAAGCGTTAAGACGTCAAATCCGAAATATAAAAACAAAAAAAAAGGTTCATGTCTTTTGTTTTGTCCAATATTAAAAGTATTTTGAACAAAAAAAAAAATGTAAAAACTGCTGTTTTCATTTGTGTGTGACCACCTGTGACATGGAAAGGACGGGAGGCTCAAAAACCTTACAATTTATGTGACGTAATTTATGGATGGCCCCTATTAAAGACAAAAAAACGTCAGCAAAATTGTTATTGAAGTGAAACTTCTGTAGAATCGTTATGATTTGAAACTCGATGAAACAAAATGCGTCACGACAGAGAACATAGATCTTTTCATATTCCGATTCCGGAATAAGAAAATATCAGAATTGAGAGCGGGACCGGGGTCGAAAGCTGAATCAGAATCGGAATCTACTTAAATCTAGACCGGGGTCGGAACCGACAACGGGACAGCGACCAGGATCATGATTAAGATCGTGATCGGTCGATATGTAAGACGAAAGAACTTGTTCTGTTTACGCGGGCGGAACCGCAGGCGGAAGATAGTAATAAAATAAACGCATGATTTTCGTTGGACCGTGGCGCCGCCTCGTGTCATCTTATCTAAAGCTTAAACGTGTATAAGAACAATACAATCTGAGAACTGCAGCTGGAACTTATCGTTTGTCAAATCACGACATTTAATGGGATAAAAATTAAAATTAGCATTAAAATTATACCGATCAGAACTAAAGTAATTATACACGAAAAATAATCAAAATACATTGTATTGCTAAAGCAAAATTTAAATAAAAAAACAGTATTCAATTTTTAGTTAATAATATTTTTTTTTCGTTCTTAGTTAAGCGTCTACGTCCCGAAAAGAGCAATTATGCCAAAGTTCAAAGTCAATCGTACCTATAGTTTCGGAGATCTCGTGATGGGTGAGTCAGTGGTATTTCGCTATATATATATTCTGAAACTAAGATTTTGTTCTAATATTGTGTATTTATATCTTATTTAAAACGTCAAGAACTTTGAATTATTCACACAATCGTGAAAAATATTTAAACATCATTATCGTAGATATCTCAATTTAATCGGTGAGCATATTTAATATTAAACATTAATAGTTTTAAACAAATAAAGTCAAGAAAAATGACAGGTTAGTGAAATTGTATGTAATTAGATTGCGGTCGCTCGTTTAAACAGTCGCTTCACAAAATAGAACCTATTTACTTTGTGGAGCGTCTATCTAGGGGTCACAAAACAATAAACAATATATCGTTTATCCATAAATTTACTATTGTCTAGGCCCCACCTCTCCGGCGACAAAGAATGTTTTTTCTCTTTCTGCAAGTAAATATTTAAATATTATGCAGCGCTCCAGTTGACGCTTTTCACACTAGTTTCTGTTACCAGAACATATATTTAACAACAGTACAGCGCACTAAAGTCTGCCGCTCGGAATTTTTTACGAACGATGCAATGCGCAGGTTCAACGCTCCCCGACCCTATCTGCATGCCCCCGCATTCCTATTTCACGCCTTTGCGACGCTTCAGTAACTAACTTCACAGCGGCAGAGCTTCGTAAATTGTACTGTAAGTCGCTAAAGACATGATAATACAGTAGTATATCTTACCTAATAACCTCAGCAACATATGTATAGACGTCTGCGTCACCGGTAGCGGCGGCGCGGCGGGTGGTTGTAAAGCTTGCCTGTCGTTGGCTCCTATACTGAACCGCACTTGAGGCCCGCCGGCGGGGGGCACCAGTACACAGCCCAGCAGGTTGCCCACCAGCGTCTCCAGAGGTACTTCCATGTTCTCTACCCAAACGGTATAGATGATCCCGAGGCAATTCTGCAAGAATTAACTGTTGCTATTAGATCAATTTTAATTAAAGTATAATAATTATAATACTATTTAAAAAAGGTTTTTATCAAAAGTGGTTTACTAATACCACATTAACGTTGTTCTATCGTCTATCCGGTGACAGAAATTACATATAATGAGAAGACTTATATGTAAGACGACTTATTACTTGTATTTTTTTAGTCATTTAAATTACTATTCACCAAATAATAATACCTTCCGGCAACAATAACTAAGGATATAACTATAGGTAGATAGTGTTCCTAATTCTCCTATGTTCTAACTGTATGTTACATTCGTGGAATCAATAGAACTTACGACTGCCTGGTACTGGTCTCTAAGAATATGTTGTTAAGTCGTATACCCCACGCTGACACGATGTATATTGGGAATTGTATTTTTTTGTGGAGAAATCATTAAGATCCTAACATTATTTCATTGTGATGAAAAGTGATATCAAGGTCTTCGCAACATTGAGATAATTATTACAGTTATCATACAACACTTATTAAAAAAACCAACAACATAGGTGTATTAATTTTGTGCACTAATTTTTCATATCAACATCGAACCGTTGTTTAACATTAATTTCGTGTTTTATAGAACTAATTTTACAGCTGTTAATATTCACGCAATTTTGACGTGACAACGTCTTAAATTAGGTTGCGGCTGGGAGTCACTTATGAAAAAAGTGTAACGCTCGGTAACGTAACGATGAGTCACCGAACGAGAGAGAGGCCCGCCGAATGCCTTGCGTCTCTCTCCCACTCAACTATGATCGGTCTGCCGCGCGCGCAGCACTAGAGAATTAGTGCATAGCTTGCAAATGTATTGCAAGTTATTGTATGTATATTTGTATATAAATACGTATGTATGTGTAAAGGTAAAAATAAAATTTTGTTAATATGAAATTCAGTGCGAGATTCTTTGTATAAATTAATGTTTTAAATATAATTCTTTGTATAAATAAATGTTTTAAATTGTTACTATTATTTCATCCTTCTTCCTACTATACGAATGAATATTCACATTAAAATGATTTTACCATTCAAAGTCGTTGTCACGTAAAACTTTCGCCCGTATACCGACTTTACAGGCAACCAAATTTTTTTTTTATTTGTTTGGTTTTACCGCAGAAACATCTCGGAAAGAATATCATATTTCTTACCAGTGTCGTATGTCTCGTAAAATGACACTCACAAATACGCAAAAAGCCAACCGCTAGATCATCTAGTGGTTGGCTCTTGGCGTTAAAATTAAATCTACAGAATACGACTTAAAACTAAACCAGAAATCACCAAAATATTTCCAAACATCAGATTGTACGGAAATGTTTTGATATTTTTTGTATGATTTACTTTAAGCGTGTAATTAAAATATTCACTCTCAAATGTAAATTAAATCAATTTGTAAAATTATATACCTAATATTTTTTAATTTGGTGACAGCACCATTAATTCAAATATATCAAGTAGGTACATATATAAACAGACATTAGGCAGTGTAAGAGATAAAAAAGAACTCTTAATAAAGTTCTCAAGGAAAACTTTCCCATAACTTTCAGCGAGTCTCCGGCGTCTTGACATACAAAGGCAAGTCCCGATACATCGGTGAGAACGTAAGAATATGCGAGGGGAACCTAGAATTTAATCTGGATTAAGAGAGCCGAGAGCGTAAAGCCAGCTGACATTCGTGCAGCCTTTAACCAGAAAGCGGAGTCGAACTGCGTAACAGAAACTACTAAAAAAATATCTGAGGCTTCCCCTCCCTTCGGAGAATAGTTCAAATCTTCCCCGATATCTTTCTTCTTATCTTGGTCGCTATTTTTTCATTCGTGTTTTATTGAGTACAGAGCTTTCAGTATCATTATCTGGAAGTTGGTGAAGTTCACCCGCAGCTTTTTCCATTTCTACCTTCCTCGATTTCGATGTGGCCCACTCTTGGTATTTTTTGTCGTGAATAGAGTATTAAATCTTTGTTTTTCTTACAGTATAATTCAATACAAAATAAGTAATTGGTATTGGTTTTTTTTTTACAAGATTACCATAATAATGATTTATTTTGACATTGATGATTCTAATAATAGTTTGTTCTTAGAGGATTTTTTTTTAATTTTAGCTTCGGGTGCTTTCTTGCAGACTAACGTATCTTACTCTATATTTACTTTCGTATTATCTCAGTCTTTCTATATTTAATTTGTTAGTAATTTAACATACAGACCATATATCAACGAGGTAAATATCACTAATTTATAAATAAACTTGGCAGTTTTCCAATGTATTATAGTCGTGAAATGAATCAGATCTTTAGCATTACATATTTCTTGTGCGTATTTTGCCTTTATCGCGTCCCTCCTTTTCAACATCGCTGCCAAAATATTAACCCAAATATTTAATTATTTCCACAAGTTTTATTGGAACTACACTTATTTCTTGTACCTGTTTGGTGTTTTTATTAGTCGGATCTACGACCGATAACTTAAATCTCTTTTAATTTCCACATTCACTGATATCAGAAGTTCTTTTAAGTTCTCATTGTATTGGTGACAACTATAGTATCGTCTATAATAATGATGTCGCCTGCTAATGACAGATTGATGAAAAGATTGATTTCTACATCCTGTCCAAATCTTACTTCAGTAATCATCGTCCAGTAAAATGATGAAAAGCATAGATATGAGGAGACATCATTGCTTCATTGCTTTTTCTATTTTTTGCCCAAACCACAGAATCGACATTTGTTTTCTACGGCAAGGCCTGATTCTGTTAGTTAAGGTTATACTCACCTTTGTTCTGAAAATATTATGTAAAATTACGAGACCTACCGAATTATATGCATTCTCTAGATAGAGATGCAGTACAAGATGCGTAGCGACAAACAATATGCGGTCATTCGTAGATCTTGTGCATCATAAAGACTGCTTAGTTGATTCCCCATCGTCGATTTCTCGATCTAGAAGCTTCAAGAGATGAGAAACGCAGACACTTTATTTTGTATTACAAATTGATATCTTCCCGTAACGGGTTGAAGTCTCACGTTTTTGGGGAACGGAGTATGAAGTACTCACAAAAACTAAATTTTAGAAAATATGATAATCTTATAAATTATACGTTACTGGACAATATACAATAGCATAATATTTAAATTCAGCATTTATATAATAAAAAAAACGCCACAGATCTTACTAATTTTAATCACCAATTACATTTTACTGTTGCGATATAGGTGATCGACACTAAATTTTAAACATGAGGTGTGCAACTTCAAATACTTTCATAGCAATCACACACCAAATAACGTGTGATTCTCGGCGCGGTAATCTGTAACACGAGTAAAGACAAGTTGCAAAATGACTTAAGCTTTATCGAACGCGAACTAGGTCGTGCTCTTTATTGGATTATTAATTGGTTCGGTGTCGTCAAAGCAGATAAATGAGGAATGTATGGTTAAAGTGACCTTTATGATATGATATTCATATATTACAATTTGCATATTGCTTGAATGACTTACTTATACAGTAGGTTTTTAAAACTTTCCGACACAAATAAAAATGAAACGTAAATGTGGAATATACCAAAAGTTAATGTTTATGAATGTAACGGATAAATGGTATTCGCTTTAGCTGTTAATTATAACCGTTTGAGAATTATTTTATTGTTACGCGCTAACAAAATTTTAAATAAAAGCATAAAGTTTTTCTTCAGATAGCTATTTGAGAGAATACAAACTCGTCGAGTATTAAACGACGTGCTCACCCGAAATGTATCGATGTAGTCCTGCCGCGAGACGATCACCAGGCATTTGGGCGCGTACATGATGCTGTGGTGCGTGATGTTGGCGACGGGCCGCGTCATCTCCAGATTCTCTTCGTCCTGGGTGATTGACGATGATGTAATTTAAGAAATTGACGAAACTCTACATTGAATTCAAATGGCTCAGGAAGGTTTACATCTCAAGTGCGATCGGTTGTTTACATGACATAATACAGCCACGTAATATTAGTCTTTGTGCCTTTTGAATTGTAATATTTAATCTTGAAAATACAAAGCTAAATAAAAAAAAAGCTAAAATTGAAGGAAAAGTGCAACTATCACAACAAAGTAATTCTGCCTGCTTTTACAGAGCTCAGTTTCAGCAGGGAGATTCGTTTGTTTACATAGATCTTATTGTACACCGGTCTTGTGACGACAATAGACTGCGAACGATATTGAACTAGACGAACTCAGCATAAGATACAGCAAACATTCGAAACAGATTGAATGAGATAGGCTATCTGTATAGTATATATATAGTACAGTGGAATCTCAATAACTCGAACCTCGTTAAGTCGAAACCCTGAGTAAGTCGAAAAAAATTGCCATTTCCTTCCGCTGAACCCCTAAATACGCGGTATCTCGAATTATTTAGACTCTGTAAATCGAACAAAATGTTATTTCCCTACAAAATATCTATAACTCAAATTTCAAAAAGGAGACTCCGTAAGTGGTAGTTGGTAAAATATAATGACGTCTTACTTGAAATTCCCCTAAATAATAGCAATAAATTCCAAAATGAATGTTCGGGTTCGGGACCTTCTAATCTATTGCTTTTGTCTTGTACACGTGCAATGAATGAATACATTCATGAAACTTTCTAAGTAACACAGCTGTGAACATTATGTTTGTTCCTTGTCGACACAGTCATATGTATCTCGAAGTTCTTGTTAAGTAGAAAACTCGTTAACTCGAATTTTTTTTCATTTCGCTTGACTTTCGAGTTATTGAGATTCCACTGTATAAAGAATTGTATAGAAAACAAAAGTATTCAAGGATGGCGCTCAACTACGACGCCGAGCCCGGCAGAGGGAGCTGCGACCGTCGTCTTCTCTTTATTCGAAAGCGGAAGTCGAGCGGCGAGATCGCGAAGCGCGGGACTTCCGCCGATCAAAAGCCGGTCACGAGGCGTCCGTTTCCGAGCCGGCGTAAACACGGCCGCGGCTGCGCGTCACCGGCGAGTTTACGACGCGTGCTCCGTCCGAGGTAACGTCTCTACCTGTGTTTAAATATAGCCTGCAACGTTATGACTCTCGGTGAGTGGCGATGAAAAATGATTCCTAAAAATAACAGAGAATTCTTTTGTGTAGCTGTGAATCATTCAATAACACAGTTCGATGTATGCACACAGACACGAAAGCTGAATGAACGAGCATCGGACACACACATTCAGAGGACTTTTTCTGATACTTACATTAACAAGAGCTGGTTACTTTATGTCATCGGAACTTGTAATAGCACCGTGCTATGTCATAAAATTTGATGATTACGATAAGATATAAACCTAAGACATAGACCTACATGTATATAATAATTATTAAAATTGTATTTCAATTAGAAGTATTTCCACTTCCAATCCGTTATGGTTCTTATTGAAAATACTGTCAAAACCTGCGATAAAAAAAATACTAAAAAAAATCGAATTACATGTAGAGAAATGAGGGAGGTGATATGTTGGATTTTGGAAAAATTATATTTAGGTTCTTACGTAGGTAAATTAAAATTGCAATAATTCCAAAACATTTTTTTCTATATTTCAAAGGAACCAACCACAAGACATCAACCCAATGGATGGGATGGGTCAACGTGTTTCTACGAGTAACTGTATGTTTTTGAGTTACCCATCTACGTCAATTTACAAAATTAAAAAGGAATTAAAGAATTAGTGCGCTGTGAAATGTGAAACGAACACACGAACGGACGGATATACCAAAGCACAACTATAGAAAACTTAGAATGGTCCTTCAAACTTGATTTGGCATTATGATGACATTTCTTGAAATTATTTAATATTTCATACGTATAAATAAAAGATAAAATTTTGAACATGCGCGGTAAATTTAAATTGGTTTACGCCCAGATCAAGAAAAAAAAATATAATCTCGTTTCGCCGGAGCGAAGCGGCGCGTGCGCCGGACGGGACGGCTGCCGTTGACGATTGTTCCGCTTTCGAGCGGCATAACGACGGCGCGTGCCATTCGAGTTGCATAAGGCCGTTAAACGGGAAAACAATACACCTGCGCGGCGGACTGCGAATAAATTTTAACGAAAACAAAAAAAAATGAACACAAAGCTCCCAGTCTACGTAAAGGAGAAAAACGAACTAAGACGCTCGTAATATGTTAAGGAAATGAATAAGATATCAATTCTTTCAGTAATATTTTTTATAAAGAAAAATATATATTTTTAACTGTGGCATCCCACAATAATAATTTTATTGTTTTTTTGCGAATGCACTCGCAAAGGGAGTATTCCATCGTGTACCTGTAACGTGTGTTAGCTGTTTGCAGTATTTAATACGAATAAATAATGAAAATCTAATTTAACGTCATTCGTTTGCGTATAAACGAAAAGAAATAAGCTGCCCACGGATAGACAAATATATAATCTTCAAGTGGGTAAAATTGTGCTACCAACTAAACACCTACCCAACGTCAAATATTACTATCAATCAGCGAACTAATAAACTCTAGTAAAACTAGTTGGATTCAAAATTTAAATAAGAATAAACTGAAAAGAACTTCGAAAAACTTGGGAATCGATTTCGAAAACAGACAAACCGTATATCACCTACGAAAATTATTGAAAAGCTACGTACAAGTAAAACAGGAAAAACGAGAAAACGAAATAGAAGTTCAACAAGGAAATTGGAAAACGGACAATAATCAATTACTATGTTACACAAAATTGAGTTCGCAATCTTTTGAAATACTTATACAATTACGCTCCCCGAAAACTCCTATACACATGGACATTCGAAGAGTCGTGAATCAAACTCCAATATCATTACCACCCAGTAACATCGTTAGCTGAAAATAGAGCTTGTTTTCGTCAATGATTTTAAAAACTATGAAAGATACAAAAAAATATTTTGGCTTTACGCGAACTATCAACTAGATGCAAATTCGCTGACATCGATGATCAGATCAAGGAGAGAATTATGGGAGAGAATTATGCTGGGTACTCACGCGGAGACATGTTCGAGACGAATGCAAACGTGTTCAATTTTTTTACGGTTAATCGAGCACAATACAACGTGCTTTAGCGTACACATGTTGTATTTTGCTCGAATAACCGTAAAAATATAGAACGCGTTCGTCTCGAGAATGTCTCCGCGTGAGTACCCAGCATCATAGACGGAGATGGGATAATCGAAATGAGAAAAATTATTGAAGCAGCCAGTAAAAAATCAGGTTAAATATAAGAAACATTTTTTAAATTGAATAATATAAAACACAAGAACAAATTTGACAAAATAAGCATTAGTATTAACTTCCAACCTAAACAATACCCGAAGACAGAAACATAAATTACCATCAGTCCGTGCTGGTTTTATTGCGGTGGGATAGGACATATAAAAGTGAGTCCCGATTAATTAAAGAGTTCTATGGTGAATAAAGGTCGACAAGGACATTTTTAAGGTTTGCAATAATAAGAACAAAGCTAAAAGGAAGTAAAAACATGTGAATGAAAGAGAAAAACCGAAAATGATTGGAACGGAGGATCTAGTCTAGATCTAGATCTCGGACTGACTAATACGAATTTTTTAACAATTACTCGAATAAAATTATACTTCAATACGTGTGTTTAACAATTCTTAACATAAATGTTAAATTTGAACTCGACACACGTGCAGAAATGTTATCTGTTATCTTTATCTGTTAGCTTGTTTAAAAAATAAGTATTCAATTCAATTACAGAAACATGTAACATTATTTAAAAAAAAAATTGGTAAATCAGAATCTTGACCGATTGATGTAGTGAAATCCTAACTTTAACTTTTAATTCAAAACTTACAAAAATTTGAAACGTTTTTAATCCATGACACTTATCTTTGTGTCTTAGGTAGAGAACGGCTCAAGCAATTTAAATTGTGGCCTATCAATTATGAAAACTATAAAATTAAGAACTTAAATATTGAATTGGAATTATCAAAACAGTTACAAAGTCAATGTAATGATATATTTACACCACGATTTAGTAATTTTAAGGGTGATGTCATACATTTGAAATTAAATGAAAACCCTAAATTTCTACCCACTCACGCTCACGTAGTACCATTTTCTTTAAACAATAAAATTGATAAAGAACTTTATCGTTTGGTAACTAACAAAAGAATATAACTTATAGATTGTAACGACTGGGGTACATCCTGTTGTCTCCACCATTAAGAAAGGCGGTTCTGTTATATTATGTGGAGATTTTAAACAAACATTACACCCATCTTTAGAGATTGATATTTCCGAAATACCTTCAATTAAGGTAATTTTGCAATTTTTGCAAAAAAAAAAAACAAATATTACTGTGAGTTAAGACTTGAATGAGGCACATCTCCTCTCCCATTAGATTGTGAATCGTAAAAATTAGTTTGCATAGACTACTGAAAAAGGAATTTGTACATTTTCGTACTTTCTTTTGTACTTATGATAGCAGCGATGTTGGAAGTTTTCAAATATTAATGATAAAATTTTTAGCTCTTTTTGCATTGATAATAGTTATATTTAAATGAAATATATAAAGGAATAATATCTGTTCTGCAATGTTTGATAACTGTTTTAAAATTAAAATAGAGAATGTTTTTTACAAAAAATTGTAAGGTTTCGGATATGACGTCGATACGTCTGGAATTAAAAATCATAGATAGATAGATAGATAGATAGAGATCAAAGTAAAATTCAACCCCTACCGATGCCTCGTAAGCGTGACAATTTTAAAATGTTATTAATACATAAAGAAGTAATTATAAATTAACAAACTTTTAAAAAAAATAACGTATTATTCATATCTGTTTTAGACTACCTGATAAACGTCACGTCCAATTCGTTGAAAACTACTGCAGACACAACAGACACAAATCTACGCCTGTTTCTTTTGGCGTTACGAGCTTCCGTAAAACTGTACACATGAAAAACACATTCACAAGTGATCGTACCAATTACACGTGTCCGTTTGAATCAACAAGAACTGGAAAAGCTGAATATATACAGCACACATTTGGAACACAAACAGACTGAACTTTTCTATTATAAAACTAGTATTTTGAGAATTTAAATCAAATATAAAATATGAAAAAAACTTGTATAATTCGTTTGAAGCATACGTATGGTCAATTAATAACTATACTCAGAAGTAGAAATCTCAATGTACATATTTTTGTGCTTTGGATTCGTTATTTTTAGTGTTTTATAAAATGGCGTTTTCGAATACTGGTCACTTGGAATTCGAATATTTCTGACTGAATATTTTGACGATTGGAATTCGAAATTCAATTTCATATTGTTTGGATACTACGTCATCCAGTGAGTGTAGCATCAGGCGTCTAATAATGAATTTCCGCGAAATAACATCGCATACAATAGCAGGATAGTGGAAGCCGACCTGTCTTGAACTACTAGTGAATTGGCAGCAGAATTTAGCATAATTAACAATTTTAGAGACAAACGCACGGAACCCGTAAAATTAAAATATTAGTCAATGATTACCGCACGAACTTAACGGAAAACGGAAAAGCATACGGACCCAAGCTTGCGTTGCAATGTTAAGTTGATGTGAGAACAAAAGGAATTTCGAATCGGATTGTTACGTGTGAATGCGATATGGATCTGAAATACCGATGAAATTTATGACAATAAGTTCGTTTTTATTAACAATTTTCACAGAAAACTTTTATAATATTATCACAAATACATGCAATTACAGTCACCATCATAAAGTTATAGTATAAAATAGTCGTTTAGGAATTTCCCTATGTTAATAGATGCTTGAGAAAACAGTATGCAGGCGTTTGTTAGATATTTGTCTATTCGTTAATTTCGTAACGCCCGCCCGCTCACGACTTCTCACATAAACTCGTCAAGAAACTATCGATCTATCGTTTTGATTACTCGTGTTTTCCAAAGGATTTATTATTACGTGTTAATATTTCACGGATATTCCTGCGAACTGTTCATGGAGTCGTTTACTCCTGGAACTTCACATAAAGGGTCACATACAGGTTTGTCTCTAACACAGTTGGAAGTTCAACAAATGTGCGAACAGGAAATATTCGAATGAAATATCATCGATAATTCCACACCAATAATACAGCGGCATGCGACAAATAAAGGTTAGCAAACTCAGAAACGCCGTTACATGTGGCACATCTGGGCATGACAACGACCATATTAAGTCGTTTGCATTTTATCCATACATAACGAAACCCATAAACAATCTTTGATTGGAAATTAATGGGATTTCAAGAAAAAGAAATAATCAAATGTTTTTGCCATATTATAATATTTATTACATTATAATATTTTAGCATATTATAATGACGTTTTTCATCTTTTATATCCAGAGACACATGCCAATCACGATCTAGTTCCTGCTCTTAAACTTACCCTAGTCCCATTTTCAATTCCGACCCAGGGTCTCTCTCGACTGTGACACCGGTCCCGCCTTCGACCACGATATCGGTCCCATTATCGATTGCAATCGCATTCTCGCTTTTGATGCCGATTCCCATCCGGTCTCGTTCTCGATTATAATTCCGGTTTTCCTCTCGAATACGATAATTTGTCGCATGTCATTGTCACTTCGTCCAAGTAACGTTTAAAAAAAGTGCAATATTTTGAACATCTATAATTAAAACATTGTATATAGGTACCTATACAAACGTTTAAATAATATTTTTTAGTACTTATTTTAAACCCTTATGAATTGGATTTCAAAATAGCGATCAATTTATTTTTTTCATTTACAATAAATAGTTTAAATCTTAGTTGTAATATGTTTAAGATTAGTTGTTTCGATTTTCCATAGAACAGCATTTTACCCTCTTAAGGGTTGAATTAACAAAAACCCATTTTTAACGTAACTTGTATATCTAAACTATAAAAATTAATAGATTGTCCGTACATTATCCGTCAAATCTTAGGTACAAGTTTTATGATTTGTGCTTTTATCTTTTGACGCTTATTCGCCGCTACACTTTTTTGGATTGTACTCTGATACGCAAATCAGTCAATCAACCAGTCAGTTTATAGTTTTATATATAAATTTACAAGATAATCCATATATTGTTTCATCCAAATCTGTTGAATATTGGAATGAAATAGTATATAGATAGGTCAAATTTTGGTGAAATATATCTAGGGTCGAATAATTTTATCCCAAAAAATTGACACATAAAATTAAAATCGATCCACAATATGACCCTATAGGATTGCAGACGAACACACAATCGACCCCACGTTCAAACAAAAATTTTAATCTAAAAACTTTTTGTATCCACGTTCGAGTGCCAAGTTGCAATTACGTATTCCATTTTTTAAAAAGTGATTTGAACGGTCTATATGGATGTCCGTCAAATGACATACTACTAAAATCCCACTTACAATTATATTGATACATTAATTCCATTAATATTCGCGAATGCAAAGGAAAATGAGAATTTATTTATTACTTTATCTCAAAAATGAGAAAAATTCAACCAATATTGATGATATTACAATTATTATTGTTGTAACAATGCACGTTTTTTGCTGCGTTTGATAGCAATTAAATATGACGTCTACGGTTACCTGATGCTGTCCAATTAGGGTTGTCATAATTATCGGGAACTGGTAGGTGGTGTTTAATACCAAATGAATAAACAATGCAAAAACAAGTAGTAACTGATTATTCGTAAAATAATCAGTGAACAGACAAACAACAAACCGAGGCAGAACTCCGATCAAGTTGACTGAACAGATAAAAGCGAGTTATAGTCGAATAGGTGAACCGGAAAATTGTTCCACTTTTCTACGTCCAATCATATTATTTCGACGAAGATTTTGCTTTGCCATTGATGGCTATTTGTTTTATGACGATCATAAAATTAGCCGCATGTCACTTTATACTAATTATAATGACACATCAGAATTGTTTGACTGTTTCTACTGACAGCTCGTTCGTTCCGTCCGACGACCGCTCACCCGCGCGTTTCCCTTTACGGGTATTATATTTTGATGAAAAACCGGACAAGCGGCAATACGGGACTCGATAATCAAACATCACGACAGTCCCGCACGTACGGGTCGCGCGGCGATCCTAGTCCAAGGGCGTTCGGAAAGGTCGGGTATTTTAATTCGAGACACGTCTCTCACCGTCCTACGGGACGAGACGACGACACAGGTCGGTGAATAATTTGAGATCGGAAACGGAGAAGCATAAAGGGGTTCGTGAAAATCGCTTCCTTCGGCTTCTATTTCAGCGCGCTAACCATAGGGTCGTAAACTGTATTTATGAGCCGCTTTCGAACCGAAGGCGCGCACATAAATCCGTCGCGACGGCCGGACGTCTGTGTACCGGCAACGTTTTAAGTGCTACTCGTGTTGGAGCTCGCGTGCGGCGAAGGCGGTTCGTCATAACGGGCAACACTACGCCATCTAAAATTGTATCGATGCTTTTTATGTCCAACGTTCGTAGTGAAAAATTAACGTAGACATTTACGATTGCTAAAAATAATGGTCAAGCGCACGTGAAACTCGGGATTAGAATGAAACATCTACTACAAGGATCTATGCGCGATAGTAATATGTATATACAAAGTATTCCCTTCCGTGTTGGAAAAGTAGATAAAGCGCTTCTTTTTAAAGTTTATATTTTATTAATATAAATATTCTTTTTTAGATAATAGTTTATATTTATAGCGGAAGCGTTAGTGATAATGACGCTATTGAACTCGAAGATATAAGATACGTCCATGACCAACATTTATATGGGTATGTCGCTAATAGAGAGCTTAACGTTGTCAGTTTTGTTGTGCAATTTAACAAGGCAATAATTTCAAATAAAAAAAAAAACAAGTGCTAGTTGCAGTCGCACACCAAGCGTTCTGTACCCACACAATATATTTTATTAGGTTTTTAGAAAAAAAAAATTTTTTTTTCCTTTTCATTCGTTTGCGATCTGTACCGCAAGCTTGACTTGCACTTGACCAGTTTTTACTATTTGTTGTTTTACCTACTGTAGAGAGTGCAATTTGACGCTTGTATGTATTATCCTTTTTACAATAAAACATAAAAAAAAAACGTTACAAGAACGCGTTCTTGTATGGGGAACCTTCTTCATTATTGTTTTTATTTTATTATTAAATATCCATATCTAGTAAAAAATTAACAAACTACCCATTACACTTCAAACGATAAAGTTTTTTAAACAGGACAGACAAATAGACAGCCTAGGCTTAATAATAGTGTCCCGTTCGCACCCTTTAGGTACAAGACTATAATGTTTTGACGCTATAAGATATTGCCTATAGCGCCAAAACATTATAAAATATCGTCACATGTAGATCAGAAAAGAATATATCCGTAAATGTTGAACAGATTTTTTTCTTTTGCTGTACAGTTCGAAAATTTTACTGAAATCAAAACCAAATTTTTGTATGTTACTTGCATATGTCGAAATGTCATTTTTTACAATATTAAACTATTAATAAGTTATGAGTGCATAATTCTTAAAATCGTGTTTTCTACTTCGTTGGGAATAGTCCCGACGGTAATACTATACTTTGTGGTAAGACTGTACTTACTTAAGACCTCCTGTACATTAAATAAGCAGATAACGGTATTAGACAATGCTTTGATTTGGTTCACAACGAACATTATTCTGAAATGAAGTACATTCATAAAATAATATGTCAGCGTTAGTTATTAATGTTCCTCAATCGTATATTCTCGTATATATCGTTCTCATTAAAAATCATTAAAATAAAGTCGAAATTAAAAACAGTGCAAAAATCTGAGAGCATCAGATAATAACAGATGATAATACACGTAGTTAGGAGTTTGTGAGTGTTTATGTTCATGCACGGATGCAACGTGGTCGTTTGCTCTCAGAGGCAGAGATCTTAACTTTCTTCTGCTTCAATCGTCATTTGCACGATGCGCACAATATAGTAAATGTAGACGGCGCAGACGAACCTGGGTCAAAAAGCGAACCATTTCACGAATAAGAATTGCGTGCTAGCGGATAGTAGGGCGCGCGGTGTTCGCGGTATTGTCACCGGCGCGCCGCACGTCGCCGACCGCGTCACAGCCGGCGCGGGCTATTGTCCGAGACGGCGCGGGCGCACGGCGGTCGGTCGCGTTTCGCACTCGCACGAATGTGCTGACTGGGCCACGCGCGTACCTAACAAATAACGAATAATACGACCTTTTCATTGGGAGTTAACGTTATAGAAGGCGAGTGCAATGAAAATTAAATTTATTATATTATAGTAACACACATAAAATTAAGTTTTATTTTATTTATATTTATTTGAACTTCGAAGCCGACAGACCACCGAATATAACAACCGAATATATCTCCGTTACAACGTGCTGGCCAATTCAACTGGCCGATGGTAAGACTATAACCTTTTAAAAATAAATTACATGTATTTTACATGAAAACGTTCGACCATTTACTTTTTGTTTTCATAAACGTCAATTCTACTTATTTCAAATACTAAATCCTGACACACATCAAGGGCTTGTACATACAATGTTGCTTTCGGAGAGTCCGACACAAACGAGCGAACTTCAATACGGTTCGTTTTTACTCAAACTTCTAATCTGAAATTAGCGGCGTGGTTTGATGTTAGCATACGCACAATATTGATTTATTTACAACAAATTGGTGAAATTGGTTGTCCATGCTTAATATGAAAAACTGGGGAAAATGTTCGATCTGCTGAAATAATTGCTTTTCACGGTAACTGGCAATTAAAAAAGGACCTGTTGAACCTAGGTGAGATATCAGCGCAATACCCTAAAAAGAGGCTCATCCACAGAAAGGAAACTTTGATGATCCACCGTTGGTGTATAATCAAAAATTTCTGGCAGTGATAGCGAAATCGGTCAAAGAACAGCCTTCACTGATCGGTCAATCTCAGGCTCTATTGTTTCACGATGATATTGTCTGTGTTTGTACTGTCTACAGTTCGTATTGCGACTCAGGTTGTATCCAAGAACTATCCATCGTCTTCCAAATTCATCTACCTCAAAATCTATCGTCTTTTTCATATTTCGGAGCACGTTCTGCAGGAAAATTTTATACCCCAGCAGACACATATGTTTTATAAAATGTGTGTCCCATTTTTCTTTTATATGAATTAATTATGTTCCCACAAAATGGATAAATGTGTAGGTAAATCAAAAAATATTTATGTTGTTAAGATGAATTTCAAGCTTTACAAATAAAATTAGAGTTTCATATGTTAATTTGAGTTTTAATAGTCATTGCATTAGATGCGGACACTCGATGTGATTAGGAAGAATATCTATATATATAAAAGTCGATTTGTGTATGTATGTTTACCTATGGACTCCAAACGTCTGGACAGATTTTAATGAAATTTTCAGGAAATCTTCAGATTAGTCCAACAGATGATTCTGTGAAATTTGATAGCGATTTTTTATATAGCATCATCGAGAGGCAAACAAGCATACGAGTCACCAGAATATAGGCGGTCAATGCTGTCCATGGATATTCGCGACTTCTGAAGAATCACCAGTGCGTTGCCGACTTCTTGGTTAGGAATATAGATTCGCAATAGGATATGATGGAGGAAGGAGTGGGCTAATGGAGAGGAGAGGGGCCGATGGAGAGAGGTGCTGATGGAGGAGTGGGCTACCGGAACTCTCACTCACTGAACGAAATGCAACAACGGAAACTGTTATTTCATTTCTTTATAACAGAACAGTGTGGTGGAATTAGGGTTCATGATTTCTCGAGCTTTTCGATTTCTCGGGCCTCGAAAATTCTCGAGGCTAATTTCTCGAGACTTCTCGGGTTGTCGAGAAATTTACATTTACGTTTTCTCATATTTATTTAGTTCTAATAACGTCAACAAAGTCAGTGGTTTTCGTCTCAAATAAAAGTATAAAATTAATTATAAAACTTTTATTGATTATATACAAAAACATTAATCTTATGTATAAGCTAATTAACTTTAAAAAAAATACAGAAATAATATTATTCAAACTCATAATTATAATGACAGCACCATTTTTGGCTAGTTATTTAGAAAAAAAATAAACTTAAAACCTGTAAACGAAAATTGCTTCTATAAAACAAAAAAAAAATAACATGAAAGAAAACGTTAATATCTTAAATTCAGATAGAAAATAAATGTTAATTATAATTAAATTACAATCATAGCACCATTTATGACATGTTAATTAGAATAAAAACAAATGAAAACTTTGCAAGATCAATGGAACATCTCACGCTGAGGAGCTGAATATACAGACAGACAGATACATAACAATTAGGTCAGCTTACTCTGTCTGATGAAATAAGCCTTTAGAAAAACTAAAGCATTTATAGCTTTATCAGACAGCCGGTTTCTTATTTTATTAACTATATTTTCTGAAATTGAAAACACTCTTTCATTTTCAGTTGAAGTAGGCTTAAGTGAAAAGACTTACCTGTTTGATTTAAATTTATCACATAATCTGTGAAACATTCACTACGTAAACTATACTTGGCTAGAGTTGAAACACGAATGAACGTGTAAAAACGTGCAGCGAGACCAACCAAAGGGTGCCGCTGCGCTTAGGCCCGCGCCGCCACGCAACACAAACGGCGATTTAATTTCTATATAGGTACATTATTTATCGAGTTCTCGACTTTTCTCGAGCTGGATTTCCCGGGAACAAAGCCCAACGATTTCCCGGGAATTCTCGAACCGAGAATTTCTGGGAATGAACCCTAGGTAGAATGTGATATAGACTGCGGTATTGCAATGGTCGTGCCGGCCCATTTACGTGCTGCAGCCAAGTTGATTATAGCACGGCTTTATCGCGAGTCAGGACCGGGACCGAAGTTGAAAAAGAAACCAGAGTCAAAATTGAGTTCGGGATGGGCGTCAGAATCAAGAATTAGATCGGGATTGAAATACAAAAGATGAAAGAATTATTTGCCCCCAGCTTTGTACAAATAGAAACTATGACTGGTAGCCAAAACCAGAATCGAAAATGCGACGGGGAACAGAATCGAAAACGGGACCGGGGGTGTGGGGTCGGTATCAGAATAAAAAGTGTGAGTAGGATTGAAATCGAAAGGAAGACCAGGATTGAGATCGACATCGATCGATACAAAAAAAATAAGAAATGCATCCCATGGCAAGCAACCCACAAAAGCAAAACAACGTCGGCCCGGCTACCTGGTGAAGATGTATTGTCATTTCTTGCTGTGTAATACATTAATGTAATATAAAAATATACATACATATCGACGTATGAGGTAAATGTTAGTGTACCTTATCAAACGCGCTTAGCATGCAGTACTAGCGCAGTACAATCAGCTATACACCGATGAACGTACTAGGAGGGCAACTCTTTGGCTCGGTACCAGAAACAGTCGACAATCACGTTGTATTAAACAGAAGTCGTTATCACTAGTTACTTTTATGTGTAATGAAGTTAAACAATAGTGAAGTTTTGAACATAAAAGCTAATAGATAATAATTTATAGCAATAATACTGTCTATGTCGTATATGTACGAATTTCACAATCGGCCAATTTCGCTACCGTTTGAGATATATAATATACGTTCAAAAACATAAAGAAGACTTAACATAAAGGTGGACTGGAATAAAATAATAAAGTAATATTCAAGATGAAGGAATTCATCATGTTCACACGAGGAAAACCGCGGACAAAAGCGTATACATTAAACAAATAAACGTAATTTAAGTATAAGATTAGAAACTAGATGTAATTTAAATGATATTGCTAACTATCTTAAAAAAATAATCACACCTAAGTTTGTGTCCAAAGGAAGATACCAATTATATTTTTTTGTAAAATTAACTTTCATTTAAATTTCATAATATCGATAGGTTACCTAACTTGAAAACTATAACATATATAAACCGGTTCATGTTAGCGTTCTAAAATGCTGTTCGGTACGTAATTAATAACAATGTACCAACAGGCCCCTTACGCGTTAGCGGTTTGCGGAGCTTTTTCCGCCGCAGGCATCCGCCGCTGTTCGGTATTTGTACGAAACCGCCAATTCATTACGACACAGCGCGATTTCCGCAGCAGACGAGGCGGCCCGGCGGCGGGCAGCGGAGTCCGCCGCGCCAAGTCAGCTTGGCCATTGTTTACTTTATGGCGTTACGGGTGTCGGTTCGCGTCGGGGAATGTTTCAGTTCAACCGAAAGTTCGTCAATAATTTAACGCTCACCCTTAGAAGATCGGACAAAATCGTCTTCAAAGCATAGAGCCAACGGACCTTATCTTCGGCGAGCCTCTAATAATAGATGCGCGAAGCCCTTTTTTGTTCTTTTTCAAAATCATCTAGTTTGTACATTTGCCACATCGGGGACGTACCGACAAGCGCCCGCTCAACGATCCGCCTACGTAGGCGGGGAAAGGGCGGATGGCGGAGCACAAATGCCATACATTTTCTTATACCAGGACGAATGGACTGCTATCCGCCCCCGGCTTGTACATACTATTTCTTCGCAAAGGATGAACATTGGTCTAGAAGAAAAAATAATTTTGTACGCTTCACGGTATTTAAAGATCGATTCAGTATTGATTACTTTGCAATTGTTGTGATAACCAAAAGGTTATTAATTTCCTTTTTTAAAAATAATATGTCAGGTTCATCAATAATTCCACTGTTGAAACATGCCCTTCCACGACCACAACCAGATTGGAGACCATGAACCTGGTATTTACGCTGCCGGTCTATGTGTATATACAAGTATGCTCAAGAGAATAAAGGCATTTCTGCATTTAGCTTATACATATAAAATAAGGAATATAAATAAACACTTGTTACTTTCACGAGAAAAAAAATATATAATCACAGCACATTGTCTTGAACATTATACCAATCGTGGGAAGATTTCAGTTGCCCAGTCTGCCAGAGACTGGAACTGGAAAGCTATGTAAATCTATGTAAAGGGATATCTAGGTAAATCCTTCGAAAGGGAGTTTCATGACACTTGTACTAGACTCGACCAGAAAAATAGATGAAAAGTCGACGTTCTGAATCGTCAATGTACTCACTACTAGAGAGCATAACCATAGTCAAGTATGAATATATATTCGGTATAACATAAACAATTGTCATCTGTCCGTTTTCGATTTCGACGAGCGCCAAAGCGATTAGCTAAAACCGAGAAAGATTTACCTAAACATATGCGTTCGAATGATATCACACGAATCGAATGACCGAGTATCATTGAAGCAACCGCAATAAACAAGAGGTAAGAACGTAATGTAACTCTACACGGTCAGATGTCATTGCGGTCACGTTGAGGAAGGTGAAAAAAAAATCAAGAGGACGATAAAAATATGAGCGAGAACCGATCTTGTATTTCGTTGAAAAAAAAAAAGTAGAATAAAAAGCGGGGTGATGTTCGAATGGTCCATTTAGGGCGTTGTCCTCCAATCAGAAGGTGGTAGGTTCGAATCCCTGTACACGAACGAACTGATGGACGAGTTTGTTCCGGCCCACCACACCGACTGTAACCGTTAGCGGCCCTCGACCGGCCCTACTTCATTCAGAGCGGAGGGCTCAAGGTTCAAATACTTCGATATGAAATGAAGATTGTGCGACAATACGTCTCCACGATGCAGCGACAGTAAACTGACACTATAATATACTGATAAATTAAACACGAACATATGTTGTTTATTTCACAGCCAGCGAGTAAGTTTTTAATTTTGTAATTGCTGTTTCGTGAAAGCGATCATTACTGAAAACTTTTGATGTGAACTACGTAGGATTCATATATTTAGTGGTAATAAATCTAGTTTATAGAAAAAATATACATAAATATTGGAGCTAAATCTAGTAGAATTTTATTGATTAATTTCGCGATGTACAGATTTTTACATTTTTAACATGAACTAATGAAAAAGGAACGGAACCCTCACGGAACATGGTAAACCTCTTAATATTGTGCTTACTATCATACATTTACAGTTGTTATAATTAATACAAACAAATTTAGATCAAATTAAAAAATGTGGAAAACAGTTGACCCTAAAGGGCAACTCTGCAACTTCCTGCTAATTTTATCCGCTTCGTAGTTATTTCAAAAAAAAAGGTTTGTTTCGATTTCTTTCGACAACGATTTCTCGCAAACGAATCAACCGATTTTGACCCGGTTTGCGGCAATCGACGTGTTTTTAATAGGTTAAGAGCTGATTAACCTATTAAAGGCTATCTAGTACATTTTTTTTTAAAGGAGGGCCTTTCAGTCTACAAATTTTGAAAATTTTCATTCATAATTTCACAAAAATAATACAAATTAACCACAATAACCGAAAAATGGTTACAGTTTGACCAAATTGCTAGGTTTTTCTTAAAATGCCCATAATTTTCAAACTGCATGGGATAGATTTTTTTCTGATTTTTCTCATGATGCTTATGATCAATCCTGTCACCCCGTTTCGGCTTGACGTTGAGTTCTGGGACACCTGTACATGCAGCACGTAACCAGCAAATTCGGTCCCGATTTAGTCCACATCTGGTACAGATGTTATCAGCTGTAATGTCATAGACCGTTTTTGCTGAATTTGCTAAATTTTGTAATTATAATATTTTTCAATAATTATTGCTTGAATTTTCGGTTAGAGGTGCTGTCAGAATAAATCGCAAACATAAATTATGTTTTAAACTACACGTGCTGTATCGAAGGTTTTATATATTCGTTTAAAACATTTTTTTTTTATGTCTACGGTTCCATACGTTTAATTAAAGTATAGTGTGTTGTTTTTTAATCATGCAGCGAAGTTTGAAGGTAACTTTATATTCTTGTTTATGTAAAAATAAAATCTCTAAGTGCCTACGACTTTTAGCACTGCCTAATAAGAAGTTCTGACACAAATACATGTTAGATCTAGGCACTATAGATTCATGTATTTACAGCGGTATAGCACGCCAACCTAATTCGGTATTGACGGAGCATCGTTACTTAATGGAATTTATGCCTCGAGAAATACGTGAAATGTTTTTGAATGACACGCGACGAGCCTATCAAATAATTATTTTGGTATAAATTGAATTTGGGACTAATTCGTTTTGCTTGTTTGCTTTGTTTAATAATATAATTCGGTCGAGAAGTTATTTAAGTATAAATTTAAATAACAAATGGCTTTTAAATTTCTAGTGTATTTATATTCATTACCTAATAAAATTACTAGTATTTCGGTTTTATTTATTAATTTATACTAAGGCGTCTCATAAATAATATCGCTTTTTATTGTCCATTTTGTTTTTTTAAATAACGATACAAAAAAGGAAAGCTTGCTATTCAAAGTATAGTCCATTTATTCTACGGTCTTACCCAACATTCATCAGTCTCTGAGGTTTCGGTAAACCCATTGCTTGGACTTAATACAAAAAATTGCCGATCTGAATGTTCAATCTTTTCTGGACTCAATTTTTTTCCACGAGAGTTTTCTCATGAATCTGAATAAATAGTATTCTGACGGATCAGGGTCGGGACTAAATGCTGGATGCGATAGGAGTTCAGTATCATTAATTCATCGACCTTATCCCACATAACTTTCGCAGTATGCGATCTATCCATTACACTGTGATAAGAGAGCCCGTTTTCTGTTTCCTAAACCTGAATATTTGTGTAACAAAACCTCATACATTCGTGTCAGCTATTCACTATGCATATCTCGGCGGTGATAGTTCAACCATCCGGACCAGTTGTGAGCCAGTATTTCCACATCTAGCAATTAATCCAGACCTTGCACCGTTAGACTACCACTAGATCCATGGCGCAATTTCTTCACGGAAAAGAATATGAATCTAAAGGAGATATTGCAAATGCGGCAATTCTTTGCATCCAAACCTAAGAATTGGCTTTACGAGGTCTCAGAAAGCTCGCTGAACGTTGTGTTAAAACCATAGATTACGATGGGCTATACTTTGAATATTAAGCTTTTCTTTTTGTATTATTATTCAATAAGCAAAGTGAAAATTAAACACCGACACTGTTTACAAGATACTTTATTATTTTTTCAAACCGGCATCACTTTAAACATTAGATGCCTTAAATTATTTATGGCGATGAACCGCAATTAATTTAAAACCTAACCTAATACTACGATTTATAGCTATTTTGCAGAGTTCCAAAGCAGTCGTATCAATTACCTGAAGTTTCTGGATGCGTATAACAAAAACATAGATGCTTCGCTTCAAATGATCGAAACGGAGGAGCATATATATACATGACCTACGATGAGATTTGGTTTTCCACTGGCAGTTTAATCGGTGCAAATAATTCTATTTAATTGTACCCTACATTATTAGGGTACGAATAAATATTTAACTGTCAATGGAACAGACTCAAAAAATTAAACGCCTAACTCGGCGATACGCCTTAAGCGACGGCTTCAAGCTCTGGACGGAATATAGTATAACAAGGGATGAAACATAATTATATAACTGTGACTGTTTGATATATTAAAATGAGCCGGATCCAAACAAATTGTACCTCGAAGCGAACGGTTATTTCCTTTTTGAAATGAAAACTTATATAGGCACGTGAGGCGATTTTCGGACGGATAAAATCTTGTGAGTTCGCGTCACCGCCGTGCTGATATAATCGAAACGCTAATGCAGTACTTTATGCTGATAGGGCGATTTTTGTAGGAATAACATGCTGTTGTTAACAGTATATGTAAAAATTGTTCTGTATATCTAAAAATTATATATATATATATATATATATATATAAATTTGATCCAAATGCAACGTTATTGTTGTTTTGTATAAATTGAAAGACTTAAATTGTGAAATTCAAACCTTAATATGCACATTGACTTTTGTTTCAAATTTACTGGGCTTGAGCTGCCTATCGTGTGTTTTGATTAATAAATCATATAAAAATGTATACGATTTTCGTAGTGCTGATAGATGTTGAAACCAAATTGACGTTAATGATTTTAATTTACAAATTGACATTTTAATTTTCTATATTCCTATTAATTTGAATATCCCATAAAAACAACTGTCATTTCATAATTTAAATATTCTCTTCCGTAAATGTAACAGCAAACGCCGCGTCATCGTGCACCACGACGATGCTAACTCTCACGCGGCCAGAGGCATGAAAATTTTCGAAAGCGAAAACATAGAACTCATCAGCCATCCTCTATACTCTATACGCACAGAACACAGCTCTTGTTTCTGTGTTCTGTGTCTATATGCATGATCCCGACTTGACACCTTGAGACTTCCTTCTGTTCCCAAGAATAGAGAATCGATTGCGTGGACAGAAGAGACTGTCGAAGTAGATGAAAATATGTCCAAGATCACAAAACCGAATGGAATAATTATTATAAAAATTGATAAGAATTAATAGCGTTGATATGCCGCGTTTGATTAGGGATAATTTTAACCGATAGGGTGTGATATTCGGGGACGATGATCTAGAAACATCCACAAAGTCCAAGTAACACGGTCCAATATTGTTACTAAACTGCAAAAAATCTCGTTAAACAACGATGCATTGTCATAGAAGCACCACTATCTGTTGACTATTGACACTATTTAATCTTGAACTTTTCTATATTTAGATACTTACAAAATTTCTATGCCTATTATTATGTTCATATGAAGGGGTCAATACCTCGTTTTATAACCCGGCCGTATAGCTATTTTGAGCACGAGGTAAACACGAATACAGATAAGTATCTTTCGTCTAAACTTTACATTAATATGTATCCACATACGGAGTCGGTAAAATATTTAAGTGTGTTTACATTACTGTAAGAAGTAGTAATGACTACAAATAAATAATCGATATCTAAATTTACAAGCTTTAGAGATACATACCTTACTGCAATTCGGATACCGATTGTAAGCCATCACCTAAACTTTACAATTGTTTAATTTCAAATTGATTTTATAATAGAATCTATAATGTAGTTTACTTTTGTATCTTGAACTTTATAGAGGTGTTGAACGTCAAATATTAAATAAGAAAATATCCACAAACAACAGTAACCACGCTAAAAAAACAAGCTTAATTCACTACGAAACTGGCCTTGCGAAACAATAACAAATAAACCGTCTTAAACCGGTTTTTAATCAAGTTCGTGAAAATATATCCATCGGCCGTCTTACATCGGTACAAGCGTGTAACACGGAACGTTCTATGTTATGGTGTATACGATCCAAAGCCAAGAAATTCTTCTATGGTTATTCTCACCTACATACGGACGGGAGATCAGAATCGAACCGCACAGCTATCGGGCCATCGCCCGCCGGAGCTTATTAAGCTTATTAATTCAACACAGCTATTACAAGGCGTTGAACCCGGCTATACACTACTACCACAGTTCGGTGGGTAAACACTTTACACCGCATCGTAACGAAAAAAAATCGTTAATCGTCCCGCCACTAAAACTGTACTATAACACTGTTTTTAATTATTTTTTACCACGCTTTTATTAACTCGCTTGCTTTTATGTCCGTCTGCGGGGAATTTCGTAACGATTTTGAACTGACCTCTCGATGAGCGAGGGACCCGAAATCTTGAACGTAGAATTGAAAGAATGCAAGAAAATGTAGAAGAAAATCGGTGAACATAAAGGACAGCACTTTGACGGCCCAGAGACAAGATACTGTTTTGGTGAGACGAGAGGTTCTGATTATGTATTTTTTCTTTATTCTATGGTTCAAAAATAATTGCTTTGTTAAATAAATAACAAAGAGTGTATTTCAATCAATTACACCTATAACCAAATAAATAACAGAAATATTGAATAGAGCTCAGAGTCGGATGGCAATGCAGGAAAATGTGGAAGAGAACAGTAATAATAAAAAGATTTCTGAAGTTTGGAACATAGATCAATCTTGCATGATAATGCAAGAAAATATATAGGATTTAATATTAAACTATAGGATTAAATTTTAAACTATAGGATTAAATTTTAAAATATAGGATTTAATTTTAAACTATAGGATTTAATTTTAAACTATAGGATTAAATTTTAAAATATAGGATTTAATTTTAAACTATAGGATTTAATTTTAAACTATAGGATTTAATTTTAAACTATAGGATTTAATTTTAAACTATAGGATTTAATTTTAAACTATAGGATATAATTTTAAACTATAGAATTTAATTTTAAACTAGAGGATTTAATTTTAAACTATAGCATTTAATTTTAAACTATAGGATTTAATTTTTACCCGCAACTATGTAATTCTAATTCAATTTAAAAATTTCACGCATGTAATACTAAAACGCAGAAAATAATGATAGAAATAAAAAAATGAATCTTTAAACTATGCCCTTATAAAACATCACCACCGTGGCATATAAGACAAAACAGCATTGTAATGCTTAAAAAACAGTCTGAAATTTTTTTACCACGAATAAGTACAAGCAAATAACTCATAACTAACGAATTTCAAATGAACAGCAATAATAGCCACCGTAAAAATTAATACAGAAGGGCGAAAGGTCTCATCACAACAGTTACGTTTTAAGATTTAAGATGAGAAACCCTAAAAACTAAACGCAGATCGCGAAGTTCTCCACACGAGGTCATATTAGTATAAAAGCTAGCGGCTCACTTAAAAAACGTATGACCTTAATGCAGGCTATATTATCGTATTGATTTGAATATTTCGAATGTAGTCGGGCAAATGAGTTTTGTGATATCAATAGATTGACTGGCTTAAATATCAACGCACAGCCCAAACTACTGGCTTTAGAGACTTGCGATTTTGTTCAAAAGTTCCTGTTATAACTTGGGCGAGCACTAAGAAGTGTTTTTAAAAATTCAACCTCTAAAAGGGTGAAATACTGTTGTACGGAAAATCATAACAGCTAAATCTATTGAAGTTAAAATCTATATTTTAGCTAATTATTACTTATAAAAAACAATGGTATTCATATTATTTTGAAAGTAACCCTAAAGGAAGTGCAAAAAGGGTTCAAATTTTTATAAGGAAAAACAAAACCGTTGAAACTACTGGCACCAATACATTTAGCGGTTTATTACAATTAGAAAATAACGATATTTATCATTTTTAGAAAAGTAGCTATAATAGATGAAATAAGGGATGAAATGTTTGATGGAAAATCAAACCGATATATGTATTTTATTCGTGTCTTTAGCGGGTTTCAACCATTTGTACGGTTACTATGACTCTGGTTATGTTGCACGAGCGAACAAGAAACGTCTTCATATTTATGCCACTAGATTATAAAATCTTTTAACTCACAGAAAGCCACACTATCACTGAGTAATACAGCCCAAATATTTTGATTCTACCAGCATTTGCTACGTCTTCGTCCGGGACCGGTAACAGAAACGATAAATAACAAAACGAGAAATAAAATTGAAAACCGAGAACGAGATCGAAATTGAGAATAAGACCAAAGTCAAAATCGAGCGCGGGATCGATTTCGATCGATCGATCGAAATTAGAAGCGTGACCCGAAATCGCAATGAGAAGCAGTACCGAGGTCATAATTTAAAAAGCGGAACCGGAATCGATAACGGTACCGGACTCGAATACGAAATAAATCGACATTGAGAGCAGGACAGGAATCAAAATCGAGAACGAGATACTGATCGGGATGTTGGTTTCGTGATGGGACAATGTACGAGATAAAGGGATTCATTTTACGCTGTTCATTCCGTCTACGCGGACGGAGTCGCGGGCAAAAGCGGCTTACTTTATTAATAAATCCTTTAATATATCGTATATCGATTTTATAATATACAATTAAATGGTGTACGAAGACAATATCAAATTTATCATCCCTTTATTATTTCTGACAATTTCTCCGTTTATTTCCCATGAGACAAATTGTAATATTTTTTATCAACTCGATTTGACAGTCGATTACATTGCTCGCGAACTGTATACGGGGAGGGTGTATGTGATTAGGCCTACAAGCTTATCAATATTTTCATATCAATACAGTTATCTTTCTCAGTCTTTTGTTCTTATAATGATATAATTGTCAAAATATTGTCAGGTGTGGAATTTGGCTTATGTGAAACATGTACCACACTAATGCATCATTTCACAGTCTTCTCTGATCGCGTTTTTGGAAATATTATGATGCATAAATATACTACAATTTTGTAGTTGTTGTAGCACACTTACGTGGATATTTTTCAAATGAGATTATGCATTGCATTTTTCTCTACCGTTTTACTCTCAATGTATAAGATCCACATTAGTGGATCTTTACGTCCAAATCCACATTAGCACATCTGCCACATCACACGCTGCCCATCCACAATAGCATCACGTTGCATAATATTGGCTAAGTGGATATTATGCCATGGGCTTATAAGGAACGAGTTTCCGTTCTTCCGCGTAGCGCGTACAATAATTCTTTCTATTGCATTAGTATTCTGTAGGTAGTAAGAATATTGTATTAAAATGTGACATACTAACATTCGGCCCGCGGCTTCGTCCGTGTAGGCATAAATTATTTTTTTTCTTCGTCTTATATATTAAACGATCTTGCTGTAAATGCGAATATCGTTCACGCTTTCAATTGTGCTTTCGGCATTGTTCTTGATTTCGACCCGGTCACGCTCTTGATTCTAATAATTCCGATCCCACAGTCGGTTTCGCAACCGGCACCCGTTCTCAATTTGTCCCCGTTTCCAATAAGTCGAATGCGTCGTGATGTAGAGTCGGTGTAGGTTTTCGTTTTTAGGGTTCCGAGTCAAATTAGCAAAAACGGTACCCTTATAATTTCGTCATGTCCGTCCGTCCGTATGTCACAGGCATTTGATTAAATAACTACAAGACGCATATTGATGAAACATATAGTGTAGACGTCTTGTATAAGCCGCTACTTAGTTTGGTGGTTAAATAAAAAAAAAAATGGTTCTAAGGGGCACTCCATACGTGTAACAGAAGCTTTTTTTTCCAGCTAACATCAACGCATGGTACATATTTCAACAGTTTTAAAAACGCTAAGATTCCTAAGCAATTTTAGTGATTACGTGAATAATTTCGGAAATAACCGTTCCGAAAGTTGCAGAAATTGTCGCATTGTTGCAAAAGTTGTAGAATATGAAAAAAATAACGAAGCTAACGCTTAAGAAATACTTTAAACGAAAATCATTTTGAACATGATCGGATATACTGTTTTTGAGTTATTGCCGAAAAACTGCGTTTCTCAACAAAAGGACGTAAGTCCCATGAAGATACGCTCTTTTGCTGATACACTTTAGTTTACACTACTGTAATAGTAATAGTCGACATACCTACTTGTCTTTCTAGTTATACACGACTAGTGCTTATAACTGTGCGAGAAACATTTAAAAAGTATAACAACGTACTTTTTTCATCTGTAGTGCATTTATTTGTCATAATTGCTTTGGAACCCTATAATGAGTATAGTCCAACATGCTATTGGCCAGTTTTATCTTTTCTTTTGCACAAGTGCCGTTCCTTTGTATTGTGACGTTAAAAGACCATCAACGCTATCAATAATTAATTGCCTTGTAACTTCTCTGACTAGATATATCTTCTTTAAATGGAGATAATTTTTTCCCTGATACCCGATTTAAGTAAAATAAGTCTAGAAATGATTTCGTATATACCTGCAGGCGGAGACGTGAATGAACTAAGTATATTTTGAACAGAACCGGAATCTAGATCGGTTCCAGAATCGGAAACAAAAGCAGAGACAGCACTGAAATCTATAGAAGGGACAAGATTGGAATCATGGTTGAAAGAGTGATCGATCGATATAATAGATGATAGAATTTACTCGATATGTCCACGCGGGCGGAGCCGCGGGTAAAAGCTAGTACCAAATAAAGATCTATAATTGGCTATGCGGCTATATACCTAGTCGTCCTTCTTAAAGGTACAGATTAGCCATTCAAAAATAGAAGGAATTTTAAAATGCCCACAAAGCACGCTCAACCGCTCTCCTCGTTAGAGCGACGATAATACATACAGGCTGTGGACACGTTTATCGTGCTCGGCCGCAATATAAAAAGCCGGGCGATCTAACGAGACATCAAGTGTTATTTCTCAAACGCATGACCCGGATACCAGCCGGTCGGCCGTACGCACATACACAAATAGTTAGATGGCGGCCAATTTTAATGCATACCGCATGCGTATGGCGCGAACGCGGTGCGCCGCTCGTCGCCGACGTCAGCTCGCTCGCGATATGGGTGGACTGTTTTGTTATTTTTTGGAGAGACTTGTGATGCGCAGTGCAGTACAACACACGAAACTTTGCCGCTCTGAATTAGCTGCGAATGATTACTGCGCAGGTATCACGCTCCCCGACCCTTCCTGCTGCTCCGCCGCGTTTCTATTTTACGCCATTGCGACGCTTTCGTGACAAACTTCACAGCGGCAAAGTTTCGTGCGATGTACTGTACTACATTAGCATATATTGTATGCGACGGAACGGTCGCTAAGGTTAAAAGGAATTTAGTTCTCATCGTTATATATTATTTTGGCTAGGATGTAAGATTATCACTTGGTATTTATAAACATATATTGGAAAATAGTACTTCATATTGTATTACGATTCAATTCTCCATGCACGTATATTTCATAAAAATGTCCAATTCAGAAATCATCTGAACAATGTTGCCTTTAGTTTTCAAGTAAAATCAAGAGTTTAAGATTTAATAACAATTTTAGGAAAGTACATTCATTAATAACACTTCACAATGATAAATATTTAATATAAAGAATAATTAATGAAAAAAAAAACAATGTATTAAGTACAAATTGAAAAGCTGCGATTGATAAAAGGGAAATGTTATTACAAATAGCACAATTACAAGGCACTGACAACTAATATCAGTTCAATAATGACAACGATATTTCATACATCGATATATGTCTCTTAATATATCAATGGTTTCTTATGATAAAATCAAGGCTGACGAAAAAATATCTAACGAAAACAATTTGTATTCTGAGACGTCTCGTTGGATTATTGTCACACGACATTCGTACGAGACACTGTATAATCACAATTGCCAAACTTACTATGGAATCAAGGATTTCGATGAAAATCATCAAGTAATAATTAGTTTCAATCACATTGTCGAGGGAACTGCTTATCATGAAATCGAATGATAAATAAACATCTATTTAAAACTTTTAAGAGAAACATTTAAACAAATATAATAAACATGAAATTTCAGATTTTTTCCTACGAAATATTTATAGCTGCACGAAAATAATTCGTACGATCCGACCGACGCTACGTAAGCATATGTAATATCCCTAACTTTCAGTAACTATTGTGATAATAATTTCATTAATTTAAATTATTACACGCTACAATAACTAATTGTCCTCGTTCGTATATATAATATATCGATACAAACGAAATATCGTAACTGAAATATTACAGAAAATAATTATTATAATAAATAATAAAATTATAATAGCCGTTTCCAGTATGGCATCTTGCTATGGAGGTATGCCGCAGATTTACATAGAACATTCGTGCTGCAGAAGCGTGCCGTTCGCGCGATTTACGAGCTCGGGCCTCGAGTATCTCTTAGAAATAAGTATAAGGAAGTTGAAACTTTAACTCTGGCATCTCAATTCATTTATGAAAATTTATTATATGTAAAAAAAATACAGAAATATTTAATGGAAATAGTGATCGACATAATCTAGGTACCAGAAAATAAAAATAAACTGAGTTATTCATAAAATGTTAGTCGACTGTGCAAAGTTAAAAATTCATTTAGAGGGCTCTGTGTGCGCATGTTCAATAGGATTCCTGTGGTTATACAAGACTTACCCTTATATAAATTTAAGAGTATTATTAAACAATCACACGGTAAAAAAAAGAGTATTACACAATTTCCAAATCTTTAAAAAACAAATATCCGTGGGCACAAATGGCTCAACTTCTTACCGAGTTGTTTAGTTCATTAATAGTTTTGTATTTGCTTTGTCTATACATGATGAAATTATAAAAGAGCTACCCTTAAGTTTCTTGCTCGTTCTTCTTGAGGGAAAGACCCTTCTTAACGAGCGATAAAGTGTACATTAAAAATTGGTTGTCTGTAAAATCGGTTTACGGACGATAATTTAACGTGATAATGTCTTAAGAAAACATTGATGAAAAATTGTATACTTTTATGAATTGAATTACTATCACTGTATTATCATTATTTTGTATAATACAAAGAAGGAGTTAATTGAAAATGACAATATTTTCGATAAATTAACATTTATTTGCAATCGTCAAATCAAATATTTTTTTACTTGAATTATACAATAAAGAGATAGATGGGTCACAAGCCGAACGCTTAGGCCGATCGTGCGTCTTTGTCGTTCCGAGCTTTCGCTCGCACGCTCGGCTCAGACGGAACGCGACAATGAGTCATGCTTTGTCGTGCGCGCAGCCGGTGTTCATCGATTTATAAGACGTTATTACGTCAATAAATATATATAACGTATTTAAATTGTTATATAATCTATGAAACAAAGACATTTTGAATTTCAATTGAATATATTCCGCTGACTGTTAAATAAGTGAATCGATTGTAATCCATAATTTTTCTACCACCTGCGTGCGTATTTTGATAGAAATCAAAGGTTATACATTCAAACACAGGAGCACTTTATAGCTAACTTAACTGTCAGCCGATTCGCCTCCGGCACGGAAGTAGCGAGGGGCGCCATAGAGCGTAACAGGTACCGGCCGGACGGACCCGAACGTTCCGTGACACGGTGGAGTCATGCTAAGCCATCTGTGAAATAATATATTACAATCGCAGTTTGCTCCGGCCTGTTCCGGTGCGACTGCCCGGGCTCGATGCGTATATACACCAAATATTGGTGTATATACTATACTAGACGTATATAGTACATACACCAAAACTGTTCGTGCACTCCACGACCCCCTTCAACTCCTGAACGTATGCCTAGGGAAATTTCGACTCGTCCAATATAGCGCACGATATTTCGAAATACTCATTTTGTTAGATGATGATGAGATTATTCTAGAACAAAAAAAAAAAATGGCACGTAAAAGGTAGAAGTGATTCTCAATAACGATACGTTTTCGTTTCATTACTTTGGAAAACTCCAAGTTCCAAACTGTCACTACTGGCGATTTGATGAATAGGCGTTTTCACAGACATCGCTATAATATCGATGAAAAAAGAAGGTAGTAAACTTAGTAACGGTTTTTCTTTCATTTTCTTTTTATTTATCTACTCAGACTGCATAGTGGAAACACATCCTCCCATCCGCCTCACGACCTGTACCTTCTATTCTCAAGTACAAAAGGTCTACCTCTTGTATTGTGATTGAATTATCTATAAAATTTAATATTTTTGTGTATGAATGCCTTCAGGGGTACATGTATTTTTCGGCCGGCATGCCACCGATCAAGGGCCGCCGCCCGCACTCTTGCCCAACGGACGTCGAAGGAGAAAGACACGACATCAGGCTTCTCCATGGAGCTGAAGCTTAGGCCCGTGGTGCCTTCTCTGCTGATACGCCTATCCCTGGCGCGCCCGTTGCCGCCGCCTGCTGCCGTCGAGCCAAAGACCCACGGTGCCTCACCCGCTCACGCCGCTTGTTCCTAGCGTGCCCGTTGCCGCCGCTGATTTCCGACAAGCTCATTGTTACCGCCGCAGCCAACGCCTCCAAGGCCCGTGGCGTCTTCCTCGGCTGAACCGCCTATCGCTAGAGCACCCATCACCACCGCCCACTGCTGTCGAAATCGAGACCCGTGACGCCTCTTCCGGCTGTGTCGCATAGCCCCGGCGCACCCGTTATTGCCGCTCTCTACTGCGAAACCCGCAGTTAGAGACGCCGCTCCTGACGCCCTCTCCTGCCGCTGCTGCCGACGAGTCCGAAGCCCGTGGCGCCTTCGCCGCCCGCCTGACGCACGTGTCATTTTGCTAGCTGCCGCCGCGCCTATAGCCCCCTCTTCCCGGTATGTGAACAGCAATCGCGTCGCATTTTTATTTGTAAAAATTGTTATTTAACAAAACGACAGAGAAATTCGCGCAAAACAAAAATATGTAATAACATGGTTACAAATATAGAACTCGGAAAAGAAGCATGCACTGAAATAATATATATAAATAGATCCGAGTGAAATGCAGGCAAAAAGTGCAACAGTTCAGCTTTTGTGCATTTGTGCATCGAAATCGCGAACAAGCTGGACGCCCTCACACGACATTTATGTGGCCCTCGCTCGTGCGGTCGCTTACGTACGACGGGCGGTGATTAACTATCTTAAAATAGGCTACAGGGTATGAACGGTCAGACGATTATTAAAACGCTCTCGATGACCACGAGACCGTGTTAATGATGATAGCACGTCGATGCGGATTTTTATCTTTGCATTATATTTTTCTTAAACAGCACAAAATAATTTAAACCAATCGTCTAGTATCTTGTTCCATCGTTATCTAATTTCCAAACATACTTTTTCTTTTATCCAATGTAGGATGTTAGCTCGTATCGAAAATCCTGGTTTTATTTCTTCATTACATGGCAAGTGAATGCCTTCAAGAATAAACGCAAATCATTTACGTGCGTCGAGAGTTTCACAATATTTAAAAATAAGTTTAATCAAGTCGTTAATAATTTATTCACAAATTATTAACGACGAAAATAATTATTTGTAGCAGTTTTTTGATCAGAACTCCGAAAATTTCTATGGCATTGGGATTATGTCGCAACCTACAAAATGGCAACAAGTTGTTGAACAAAATGGAACATATACATATATATGTAAAAATATGATGAAAAATTTATATATAAAATACGAAAAAACCTTTTTCCGATCTTATATGTGTTTTACATCATTATTAAAAAAAACTCTTTCAAATGACGAGTCATAAAACTGCAAATATGTATTATAAGAAACTATTTTTTTTTTATTTCATGAAATACGCCAAATTTAATGTTGAAAATCATTTTTTTTAGTTCAAATAAATACAATCGAATAAATAATTACTGCATCTACGTTTATCAAATCGAGAGAAAAAACTATAACCGAGAAAAACCACCGTCACCTTCTGGAAAACAGGCGTGAGTTTATATTACTATATATATTTTAAGCCTTATAGGTATATATACAAATGCTTGCTTATAAACCATATAACCTTAACGAAAACAAATGAGAGTTGAATAGCATCGAATGGAAATGAAAAAGAATAGCTGTTTCCATTGAAACAGCGTGTTGTTATTCCAAAGCCGTGTGCTCGCTGACGGCGCGCGACCGCCCGAGACTAGCGATCGAGCGATCGGCGGGACGAGGTGTGCGGCGAGCGGGGCGGGCGCGGGCTGCGTGTGCAATTGTACGTATATCACCCACCGGCCTTGCCGACAACTTTGGTAGCGGAGTAACAAAAATCCTACACAACAACGACGGCAATGGATAAACCGTTATAAAAAGCGACGCGATTGTTTACACGTAGCGAGGAAACGTAGCGTTTTTTAAGCAAAGCAAAACATTGATAGCGCACGGCTCATCGCGACGTGTCGCTTCGCAACGGCACGTACTACACGAGAGCGTCAATGTACATCGAGCGGCCACTTGGGTTAAATGATCGCTTGCCGTGGAAGCATATTACATGCTTCATGTGTGGTAGAATGGTGAATCGCTGAATCCTTAGATCCATATTAAACCTCACTGAAATCATAAGCCATCCCGAGAAGTAACGTGGTAAATAGACATACATTATTTTCTATACGGAAACGGTGTATAACTTTTTTGATCTTTCCACTGTCAAGATGGAACGCGTACTTAAGTGCGCTTCTTTAATGTGAACCTTAAAATGTTTTACCGTATTTTTTTCCTCTATTCGAACAACAAACAATTATAATATCAATTGTTACGTAATATGTAATATATGAAACATGGATACTTTGAATTAATTATATACATCTGGTCACGTGCTGTTTAACGACGTGCGGGATACCGCATCGTCACGTGTAGGGTTGCCAGGTCGCCAAACCTAATAGCCGGGGACAGACCAGTCAAATTGGCCGGGCATTTGGATAAATAGGCCGAACACCCTACATTATTAAGCATTTTGGGTCTCAGTATTATTTTCCGGCTATTTACTTTTCGCTCGTTTGCGAAATTTAAAAAGCCGGACAAGCCGGACACCGTTTATTTTGGCCGGACACAATCAAAAAGCCGTACCATGTCCGGCTTTATCCGGACGCCTGGCAACCCTAGTCGCGTGGGAACGGTGTGACGCGCAGTTCACAACTCTCTGGGCGCTGTCACGCGGGGCAGTGGCAGTGCACGTGTTGGGGTCGTCCGCCGGGAGTCTATCACGCGGCGGAGTGCGTCTCATGGAAGTCGTTCAAACCCTCATTTTTGACGTGACAACGTCTTAAATTAGGTTGCGGCTGGGAGTCACTTATGAAAAAGTGTAACGCTCGGTAACGTTACGATGAGTCACCGAACGAGAGAGAGGCCCGCCGAATGCCTTGCGTCTCTCTCCCACTCAACTATGATCGGTCTGCCGCGCGCGCAGCACTAGAGAATTAGTGCATAGCTTGCAAATGTATTGCAAGTTATTGTATGTATATTTGTATATAAATACGTATGTATGTGTAAAGGTAAAATAAAATTTTGTTAATATGAAATTCAGTGCGAGATTCTTTGTATAAATTAATGTTTTAAATATAATTCTTTGTATAAATAAATGTTTTAAATTGTTACTATTATTTCATCCTTCTTCCTACTATACGAATGAATATTCACATTAAAATGATTTTACCATTCAAAGTCGTTGTCACGTAAAACTTTCGCCCGTATACCGACTTTACAGGCAACCAATTTTTTATTTACTCGTGAAGGAGACTGTTCACCGATGGAGCCCCGGCCTGACATGATACATTTATAATTTAAAAAGGTCATTATTATACGAAAGTGTTTGACCATCATTATGTCGTATTTTAGCTTGATTTTTTTTTCCTACACAAGCGCTAAACCTATACATTATAGACAATATTTAATACATTAAATAATTAGTTGTTTTTGGGGTCGATTCCAACTGAAAGTAAATCAGACACAGTCGTGTCTCTTTAA
This sequence comes from Eumeta japonica, assembly GCA_005406025.1. Lineage (NCBI taxonomy): Eukaryota > Metazoa > Arthropoda > Insecta > Lepidoptera > Psychidae > Eumeta > Eumeta japonica. The sequence goes on from BGZK01000776.1 coordinate 93,434, forward strand.
AAGATGATATCCTTTCGACTCAATATTACATATTTCATATTTCACGTTCATGTTTTATATGAATATGAATATGAAACATTTCTCTTTAAGTTATCCATTTGAATTATATAAACGAATGAAAATATATAGGTAGATCAATGAGTAATTTTTGTTCTATATATATTAGGGATTACTACTAGCTTTAAAAGCAGTTTCCGTCGACAAATCGCAGTATTATCCCTTAATTTCTAAGCGCTAAAGAGTGCTGTAGTTTCCATCATCAGCTCAACAGCAAAAGATCGCGATTCTCAGACGCATTTGCTTAAATAACTAAAAAAGAACAACTTAAATACAATAGATTTGCTTATATTTGAGGAAATCCCGTCGACTTCCCTGGTATTCTAACGTCCGATCATTATTTGGTGAGTATGGGACCACCTCGTGAGACCCTTTAAAAATAAAAGAATTTTCGAAATCGGTTCATAATTAAAAAAGGTATCACTGAGCATACATAAAAAGTACTTACAAACGAAAATAAAACCGCCTCTTTTGAAGTCTGATGGCGTCAATTAATACTACCTATTACCATTTGACATTTTAGGCTTGTCATTATCTGTTAATGAACGTTATTCCTGTTATTCATACATTTTTTTTTCGACAAAATGTACAAATAACGGGATTCATATCTTTTATTTCTACAAAATATATGAATAACTATGTATTTCATTCATTTTCTATTGACAGTAATATTTTACATTAAGTTTTAGCACAAACTCGTAGCGAGGTATTCGTCGCCAGCTTTTTCTATAATTAACATATTGCTTCGTATAAAAAAGAAGAAAAACTACAAAAACTTTGATTTTAATATTTTTCGTGCAATTCTTCAGATTTTTCTTCGACTTTATAAAATGTGTACAAAGTGAAGCAGGCCGATTTAAAACATCTTTCATTTCACAACAATAAAGTTTAGTATAGTATTTTGTTCCTTCAAATTACAACCATCATTTCTAATGGAAAAATATATTGTCGCGTTAGTACTTACTATATGTAAATATCTAGAAAAGGCACTATTTGTGCCAACACTGTTAGTAACGTATTTTTTAAAAAGATTTTACCGTCATTGCTTTCATGTAATTCAATACCAAATTGATGAAAATACCCTTTTTATTAAGCTCGGATTTGAGTTAACGTGAATTCAATAGTGGTACTTATAACTGTTACAAAACAAGAGAAATTATAGCAACAAGTTTTATTTTTATTCTAACTGGCTATTTTACTATTGCCAATTTGTCCATACCGATAAACAACTACTCGATCGAAAAATCATAGGTAAACCTATATCTGCATCACGGACACTCTGAACGAGTAAGATGGTAATCCAACGATTTCTGTAAACTTCAAACCGCTGAGCCCATATCGTCAAATAATATGACGTCAAAGTTACGCAAGCCGAGGGCGCGCGGCGGGCGAATCTCACGCTGACTTAATTTTGAAGTCGTGACGAATCGAGTAAGTAGTTTTAAACCCACAGAATTAAACTGACGGTTTGCAGCACAGAACACATACTGCAGTATATACACTGATCGGACCGTCGCCTGGCGAGGCGTCGCGCTTCGAATACGTGTCTAACATAGCGATTTTATAACATAGCGACGTGTGTAACATAGCAAGAGGCTTAATTTTAAAAAGGCCTACATTGAAAATTGAACTAGTTACATCTCAATACTATATTTATTTTCCGTTAGCGCTTCAAACTTTGAACTCATCTATTTCTCGTTATCACGCTTAATAATGACAACGAATTTTATAGAACGACAAAAAATAATACTTCGTGAGTCTCGTCAGCACGCTTCACGTAACAGGCCGTGAGTCATGGCTACGGTGCGCCCGCGCCGCCAGCGACGTATGCTAACGGACGACGCGCGACGCACAGATTACGCTGCTAGTATGCTCGCTCAAATTATGTTATTAACAGAAATAACAGGTAAAATACAGTGTCTTAATATTTGCAGTATTGCATTGGTTATTATCTTTGCCGAAGGTTTAAAACAATTTGGAAAATCCAATAGTGCATGTCGCTAAGTTTTTATATTAATAAAACGCATAAATTATAGAATAGTAATATATGGTGAAATTAGAATGAAAATTTAAATGAAAAAAAAAATATATAGAAAATTTACAATTTCCAATTACCGCTTAATTTACTAGCATTGACACCTGAGATATCTTAAGAAAAACAAAGAAAAAAGTTAAGAAAAATATTCTTAATAGTAGGACAAAACTCTTTGTTTCTCTCGATAAGTTACATTTGTTGACTTTCTTTGTTATAAAAAAAAATTAGCAAACGTGAAAAAGCTCATAATCAACAGGCTTCTATTCATTAATCCGGTTATATTAAAAGATAAATCAAGTGAATTAATAAGCCAATCGAGCTAAACCGTGATAACATCCTTACGGACAACTACACCCCATTTGACGGCCCAAGCAATGTTTTTCAATAAAAGTTGTTGTTAAAGTAATATGTTGTGAGAAATTTGAAATGATTTAATGTTTGAAGAATGAAGATTAGTGTTTGGAACGAAGTTCCTTACGGCGGGCTTGGAGGAGATAGGGATTTTGCTGCGCGACCGAACTGAAAAAAATGTGATAGTAAAACCGTAAGAAAAAGTCCGTGGAATAAAACCGTTAAATGAGACGTGCGCAGGCGCGACAGTCGTATACACAAGCGAGTAGTGTATTATACCTTTCTCTTTCTCCCTCTTTCTTTTCTTTCTCTCATCCCTTCTCTCTCTATTACCACTCCACCCCGCCAATGCATAGTATATACTCATGAATTCATGGACAAGCACGTGGCTAATATTCACATTATAGATACATTTTATTCGTGAGTAGTCACGTTTATTTTCATATAATTTCAAATCGTCAAAACAATAATAAATATAGTAACAATGGCAAGTGAACTAACAATGACTTGAATCCAATTGACAGTGATAATAGTGGGAAATTATTCTATTTCTGTGTAATTTTGTGTTGTCAAACAAAAATAAAGACATATTTTGTTATTTTAGTTGAGAATTTGAATTACGATTTTTTTTTATTTTACGTAATTTATTTTAAAATACTGAATTTCCTAAATACTTCCCTGTACTTAAATAAAATCTAATTAGCAAAATTTAAGAGAAAAATCAAGAAAACCTACATAAAATTGAGCACGATTTTTTTTTTTGCAATTTGTGTCGATTCCACATTAGCCGAAGGAACTTCGTTCCTACCTGGTGTCCCACGACACCACATTGGTTTTTATAATAAGTATATTTATAACATCAAATAAGTACATTATATTATAAGTGAGAACGATTAAGGTTGAGTAGGCTTCATGTTTTCTGTTGGCCGATTGCAATTAATGCACAGCCGCGTTGCGGCGTACAAAAAATGTTGGCCATTAAAGGGTTATTTCATGCACATATAATTTTAGTTATTCGATAATTTTGATACAAGGCAAAGGTTTCCTTTGAAGTATGAAAAAAACTGGCCAAGAGCATGTCGGACCATGCTCATTATAGGGTTCCGAAGCCGTTATCACAAAGATGTGCACTACAGATGAAAAGTACGTTGTTACACTTTTTCCATATTTCCCGGTCAAAATATAAGCACTTTAGTCATCTATAACTAGACAAACAAGTAGGTATGTCGACTATTACTATTAAACTAGTGTAAACTAAAGTGTATCAGCAAAAGAGTGTATCTTCATGGGACTTACCTCCTTTTGTTGAGAAGCGCAGTTTTTCGGCAATACCTCAAAAACAGTATATCCGATCATGTTCAAAATAATTTTCGTTGAAAGTATTTCTTAAGCGTTACCTTCGTTATTTTTTCATATTCTTTGGAAATACGGTTTAAAAAATAGAGGAGGGGACACACAATTTCTGCAACTTTCACAGCGATTATTTCCTAAATTATTCACGTAATCAGAAAAAGCATTAGTGTTTTTAAAAAAAACTGTCGAAATATTTGCCACACGTTGATGTTTACTGAAAAATATTTTTTCAGCTTCTGTTACATGTATGATGTGCCCTCTAGAAAAATTTATTTTTGTTATTTAGCCACCAAACTAAGTAGCGCCTTTAAAAGAAACCCAGATTACAAATTTCATTAATATACGTCTTTTAGTTTTTGAATAAAATGCCTGTGACATACAGACGGTCTGACAGACATGACGAAATTATAAAGGTTCCGTTTTTGCCATTTTGGCTCGGAATTCTAAAAACCGACACCAATTTGTCTTGGCCAAGATATTGGTTTAAATCGTTCGAACATGCCTACTAAATTTGCTACAATTTAAATATTGGTCAACATTGATGTATATAATAATGTGTAAAACGTCAATGTGTGCAAACGTAGCGTTTGCGGCTTCAATATTTCATTATCTACAAATAAAAAGAAAAAAAAAACTGATTTTAGCTGTATCATGGACAACGCCATGTAATTTCGTGAATACGTGTAAGTAACGGATAATATTTTCTTTGGGTGAATTATATGTATAAATGTCTATATAGTTTAGCGTTGATATAAAAGCGATAACACGATAACATCTTCCACTTGCATAGCCTCGGTCACCCCACTTGCATAGCCTCGGTCACCCCAGCCGCAGGTGTACTGGCGCCGTCGTTGATCTGCTCGGACGCCTTCATTTTTTTTCCATCGCCGGCAGTCATGTAGTGTTCTATGGGTGTCCCTGGATTGTTATTGAGAAGCCCTTTCTAACCGTATACGATTTCTATGTTTTGATTTGGCTTTCTGACGATTATAGGTCGATATTGCATTATTTATTTCATTTTTTTACTTTAACTCTATGTATATTTTCTATAACGTTTTCTCACTAATATTTTATGTACGCAATCCATAGATTTTAATAATACCTGAACATCAAAACCAAGATCGTAACTTCCCCGGAGTGGTGTAATTGAATTTTGAGTGTAGATAATAGATATGTCACTGCAGCGTCAAACTTGATCTCCCAATTTTGTTAACATCAGTTTTCTGAATTACCTCCCACTATAGAAGCAAATTTAAAGTCGTATTCACGTCAAAAGGTTAGAAAGTACATAATCAGTCAGTAATAAAATAAATAAACGAAACAAGCCGACACCCAAACAAACGTATCAAAGAGCATGAAGTGAGTAATGCGATCAAGCGGACGCGTCTACGCATACTGCGTATCGTCATGCACAATGTGTGAAAGCAAGTTTGATTATACATACAAAGTCGTACGTCTTCAAAGTGATACTATCCAGCAGTTGTTAGCTATACACACTCGGAAACCATCTTTATATATCTATGAACAGTATCACTCATATTTTTCAAGAGTATTATAGCACAGAGCATCGTCATTTCATTCACTTAGCGATAAGGATAAGGCTGTCACCCCACTAGCGTTGCGCCCTTATCTCACGATATTAAAATCCGAAATCTACAGAAATATCACACATAAGAATCGAGAAGAAAACGTTGATATACAACATCGCCATATACAACATGGCCGCATCACAGAAATGTAGCTTTATTGCACACGCGGGATACGATAAAAACGCAAAGTATGGGAACACTAAATGAAAGTAAATTAATTTCTATTACACGTATGAGAACAAAGCGAGGACGCGTAGACAAAAAAAAAAAAACAAACAGGCGTCCCGGCTCCTGCGTCAGGCCGTGACAGGTGACGGCGATGGTGTGGTGACTTAGTATGACCATTCCAGCATTTCGATGCGAATCATCACAATATATAATGTGTAAATATACGAAGATTACATCGACGACGATAAAAACGCATCAGTCAGTTACGATTGAAAGATGAAGGAACGAATCTCGGAGGTCTACGTAAACTTTACATTCATTACAAATTTTGCGAACAGTATGAAATACAATATCAGATATAAATCTGAAATAAGAGAAGAGTTGACTCGTATAACTTAATACTTAAGATGAATGGAATGGTAGTAACCTAAATAGCGGACAGCAGACGCCCAAAGAAATAGAAATTGCTAATGAACAGGCTGTATAAGAGGAGGCAAGATGACCTCCAAGCGGTTCCTTATGATAAAAAAAAAACTAATTGAATACTATCATTATGTGTGATTTTTCATTTATAATATTAATAAATATATAGACCATCGGTATACTCATGAAACAAATATCATATGTCTTCTGTTACATTTTTTATTACCCCAGTGGATCGGACCACACGCTCTCCACGCTGACCCACTGTGGGAAGGAGGCAAGTAACGGCAATGTCCGACGTCCGTGACCGACGGCTTAACCTGAAGTCCAAAGCACGGAGCGAACAGTCAGAGCGACACAAATTAACCCAAGTCAAGAGCTCATCGGCCAATTCACCCATGATCAGAATCGAACCCGGTACAGCCCGGTTCGAAGAGAATGCTCGTTTGCATTAAAACTTTTACAATTATTCTTCCACTTTCAAATCTTAAAGTATGCTTATTTTTATATCCAGAGTTATGGCTACTAGCACATAACTTATTTCCCCATGGCCACATCGTATACATTTCAACGTTGACGCGTTCTCGTGAGCAGTCACGCCCGGCGCTCACCGCTCCTTATAATGATGGGAAGGTTTAAGTTTTTTGCTGACCCTCGAAAACGGGCGGAAGTTGACGCAATCCTCTTTTATTTTTTATTAAGATAGGGTACGTTTACTTCCTGGGGCAAAAAAAAAAAACGTTTTTCCATGCACTACGTATTGTTGATGTTCTTTTCGAATGTTGGAATTGAGACCAATGTATATTATAGTTCTGTATGTATGTTTACATCAATCAATGTTTATTTGATTAATTAATAACATGGAAAAAAATAAAACTGACAATGAATTGTATCATCAGAAAATAAATACGAATATAAGCTGTAATTATGTTTTTTTTTTCCAACTGTTACTAATATTGAATTTTAAATGTAGGTATAGGTATAGGTATAAAAATATAGGTATTTCAGGAAATTAAAACAAACAATACACGCTAATGATGTATTTGTACTTTGTACATGCTCTCCGCTGACGTAATAAAACGTAAAACGAAAAATATAATATGCAATAATCAGAGATCACACTCTTTCGTAACTTAATTTTTTTTATAAATGACGATCAAATTTCGACAACTGAGCGACCACGTTGCTATTACAACATCAAATTAGGCCATACGCAAAACTAGTCAGTGAGTCATAGAATAACCTGTTCTCTTAACTGTGACGTTGGCAACATTTGCAAAACGAAATGAAACGTGGCCAACTTGATGTTGCTGTATTTATTAATTCGAAATATTACCTATAGGCAAAAATCAACCAGTTCAATGATCGATTGTCCTCACGGGCAACGATTCGCATTGTCCACGTAATGTTGTATCGTAATAGGGATAAAATAAAAGCAATAACACTAGCTTAAATGGTATCCTCATAGTTAAGAGGATAAGCTCAAGGATCGGATTAGGATTAGGACTAGCTTAAGTGGTATCGCTTAAGCTGATGTTATCGGTAGTGTTATAGGAGTTTAACCGAGTCATCTTCTGTATAACTGTACAGAACATGTGTATAACAGCATAATAAAAGTAAAAGCTATTTATTATTTTGGTTACACAATATTTACTTTTATTACAATATTGTGATTACAATATGACACTCTATACTCTATGCGATGGAAAAGACGGCAAGGGCCGCCCTGGAAAATTCTATGTAGACCGTATTGGTGGCATATAAAAAAATGCCCAATTTTAAACACCTAAAACCGACCAGCTTGCATGAAAAGATTAATGGATGTGTCAATGTGTATGTGCCATGTGGAAATCTATAGCAACTGCCTACCCTTCAGGGAAATAGGCGTGAGTTTATAATTATATTTATTTACACATTACTCTATAACGGGAAAAAGTGGCGCGGTTGCTGTTCATTTAGGTACTGTATTCTAAGTGATATTATTAACCGTTCAGAGTTCACCGATAAACAAACGGTCCTGACTGTAATATCGTATGATGATTAATACTACGTTTAGTTATCAAAACTGAACTTCTATAGAAAGTTACAAATCGGCACTGACACAACTGTAAGAGCGCCAATTCGATACTATATGTAGTTACATGTGTTCGTTAATCGAATTCAAATTCGTTGCGTTATTCAAACTTTTGGTTGGAATAACCATTTTCTTTTTTTTGACGTAAATACGTTTTTAAATTTGCTTCCACAGTGGGAGGTAATTAAAAAAATGATGATAACAAAATCAGGGGATAAAGTTTGATGCTGCAGTTACAAATCTATCATCTACACCCAAAATTTAATTACACCACTCCGGAGAAGCTAAGATCTTTGCTTGAGTTTCAATCGTCAGGTATTGTTAAAATCTATCGATTGCGTACATACAATAATAATAAGAAAAAGTTATAGGAAATGCACATAGAGTTAAAGTAAAAAATTGAGATAAATAATAAAAAGTCGGTCTATAATCGTCAAAAAGTCAAATCAAAATATAGATATAATATATGGTTAGAAAGGGCTTCTCCAGAATAATTCAGGGGTACCCGTAAACACTAGGTGACTTCCGGGGGACGTAAAAGAATGAAGACGTCCGAACGGATCAACGACGGCGCCAGTACACCTGCGGCTGGGATGACCGAGACTATGCAAGTGGATGATGTTATCATTTTTATATCAACGCTGGACTATATAGATATCGATTATGTGCTGATTATTAAATACACATTTAGCAGCAGCTAGGGCGGCATTTCATTACTACGTTCACAGCTACACGAAATCCGAAGAACTTCTTAGTATTCAAAAACAATTATACATATAATTCGCTCAAAGAAAATATTATCCGTTACGTATATGTGTATTCACGTAAAATACGCGGCCGTATGCACGACGCAGCCAAACCCCAAATTTTTTTCAGTATAAAATCACATGCTGATGATCCTTCAATCTCATTTTATTTGACTTTTTAAATTTTGTGGTTCTAAGCGTCCCTGTATAGCTCAAGGTGGCACTTGTGATATCGTTCACGAGTTAAAATGTTCAACCATTTTAACTCGTGAACGAACAAATTATAATTTTTAAGTTTTTTTTGAAACCGATCAGTTAAAGTGACCGGTGCAGGTGTTGATTTTGAACGGCTATTATATATAAAAAAAATTGACATTAGTGCCAATCTTATTTGTAACTTCGAGATGACTACTACATTTGACAGGGCAAATTTGGGAATTATGAAAATCCTCTCAGAGTTATAAGCCGGTGAAGCGGAGTGCGAGTGACGCTCATGAGTCACGCATACGATGAGCGTTACCGGAGATGTCTATGGATACCAATTAGTAATTGCACGCCTCACAAGCGGAGCGTTGAGGTGGTGCTCTACTCTCGACAAGTCAAAAAACCCAGTCTTTCGAAACTTAAATGACTTTTTTTTTACTAATATAACACTTACAGGGTAATGTGAGTGCACTAATATCAAGTTAAATAATCTGTCTAGCACATAAGGTATATTTTATATATAATTATTTTGTTTAATATAGTAAATAATAACATTAAAATCAATCATTGTTGGACGTCCGTCAGTCTGTGTTTATAGATCCATGTCGTCATGAAATTGGTCGAAAAATGTATCTTACCGGAATACTTTTCTTTTTATTATATAAAGTTATACCCTGTGCTGATTCTTAGTTAATATTAGCGTTCTAAGTACTGTCGTTAATTATAATTTACAAAAAACTAAAAAACGACTGTGTATTGCACGCCTCATAAGCGGAGCGTTAAGGTTGGTGTTTGTATATCTATATTTCTATACAAATGAAGATTAGCCTTAAGCCATATGTGAAAAGTTGAGATCAGCACATGCGCCATTATAAATATCTCACGGAATGGCGCGAAATTTGAATTTGATAAATCATTTTGTGAAATTTAATTATCAAAAACTATTGAATTTTTTTATTTTAGAAGTTAATGACCGCGGTGAGGCGTGCACTTTTGGATTTTCTAAATTTATTTCTGATTTACTCTACCGTGCCATGCGACTTCGGTCGCAGTGGGACAAACAAAGGAAACAATTACGAATAAGATTCATAGCCGGGTAAAATGTGTACGTACATCAATGACGAGTTGTCGCCTTCATATTGGTGAAGGAAAATTTTCGTTCATTCTGTCAACGGAAAATTTTCATATATCTATATGAAATTATATTAACTTAATGTGTTTATACACACACAAACACGTGCATATATATATATATATATATATATATATATATATATATATATATATATATATATATATATATATATATATATAAACATAGTATATCTATATAGCAGGCGGACAAATAAAACATGCACTAATATTTTCACTATTTGCCCTTTTTAAAAATTATTTTCAATGCTCTTTGACACATTCGTGAGATTGAAAATGTGGGTTTAGCTTTAGGACATTAAATCTGATATAAAAAAAATACGAGATCATCGTAAACAGAGCTTTAAATCGAAAATAGACTGAATGTTCTATGAAGCATCATTTCAAAAGCAAATTATGCCAATATAAAAATTCTTTATGTAAATACCTTATGAAGAAAAACCCCCTTTTTTTTTAAAGAGACCGCCGTCTCCGTACTTATTACCGAAAGCGTGACTAGCAAATATTTGAAAGAAATGAAATACACAATACGTTGTAGATGAACAAGAATTCAGAATAAAGTTATGAATTCAACTAACAATGGATTTTTATTTTCTTTCAATTTAATTTATAATGACCCAGGATGAAACTAAGCACTGTTCGGTTGCATTTAATTAAGTGATGTCGTCTAAATTAAACAATTCCTACACAAATTTCGTTGAAAAGTAAAAATCATACCAAAACTTTTTTAAGAAAAATAATGTTAATGATTAACGTTAAACATTAATATCTGTTCTAAACGTTAAATACCCACTCATATGATAATTAGATTACATACTTAATTCGTGATCGATTAGAAATTTCGATTAAATGAGATATCGATAAAATCGTACATAACTTTACTAATTATAAACGCCGTGACTGTATCAAAAGCGCTGGTTGTTATAATTTTTAAATGTTACTTAAAAATTGAAAAGAAATGTTTACAATGACCCAAACAAATGCGACAACGCCTAAACATGTATTTAATTCGAATATTCAAGTAGTATCATAACAAGACCGCGAAGTATTGCTTCATGTCTCAACACGGTCTCGAGCTGTCAGTGTTCCCGTACATAAAAAATGTTAGGACAAGTCTGTGAAAACCATAACAACGCATTGGTAGCTTTTTTTTTTTAATCGATATTGACCGTATTTAATATATTTCACATTTTATTTTTGAAAGAAATATTGGATAAGTAATGTTTTTAGTTATTTTTGGTATTAATTACATAAATAAATCCAGCTAGAATCCTCGAAATGTAACTTTAAATTCGATTAGACCGTGACTGTGATTGCAGCTACCATTTTAATGTTGCCACTTTCGACCACCCAATAATCACACAGATTAAATAACTAAATTATCGTGCATACACTGCGGCGAAACGGGTTTTTTGTAAAATAAAACGCGAAATGTCAGGCATAAATTGAACGGAGACCAGGTTAATGGCGTGTACAAAGAGTTGTAAACGATTAATTCAAAAGGCCAATGATGATAATTATTTTTGGCGATGGATTCACACGAGATTGCTGGCCGAAACCAAATAAAAAATGTCGATTGTGTAGTGGAATTTTAAGCTTCAAACTGATTCGATGCTAACCATAATAATATGTATAAAAATGTGTGAATACTATAAAAAATAACCCTTTAAATCGTTGGTGATCCAAAATGAGTTTCTTCAACATGATAATGCGCCCGCGCACGGTTCATATTCAATCCAACAACGGAAACATTACCGCATCCATATTGGACCGAGACATACGAATCTTGTTCGATTTCAAACCAGAAGAATGATGCAATCATCGAATCTAAGACATTGCTGGAAGATGATACACTATCATTGATATCAACAGAAACCCTATTGATAGCGATGATTGCGTCATGTTGAAGATCTAAGTATCTCTGATTTTATACATATATATTTTATAACGTACTAAATTGTAAATGCCATAACAAACAAACAGTTAAACTTTTAAAAATCATTGTTTTGGATTTGCACTCCTCTATAAAAACTCGATACAAAATAATTTTCACAGTAGATCTCCTACGTATACAGACACAGACCCGATAGTTTTATTATAGAATAGATTCTTAACGAATAAATGTCTACAAAGCGATAAGAATATCGTTGAAATAACATTCGCACATTTTTACCGAAACGATATTATTACTAAATGCAATTTTATAACGGGCAATAATAAATTGCTATCGCTAGGTAACACATGCGGGCATAAAATGTGTCATGTTTATGATTCACGATAGAATTTCCTCTCAATATATAGCATTGTAATAATAAACTGAAAAGGGCCTAAAATAATAAGGGCAATTAGCAAGATTTTCACAATAAAGAAGCGATTTAAGTCGAAGGTCGAAAAAAATTTAACTATAAGCAAGTGTTAAGAATGTAATGATATATGTGCAGAACATACGAAGGTTTGCGTGTCGTATGATCGGATATAAATGGAAATATCCAATTTACAATCGACAGTGCAAATATAAACTTTCGTCAATTTGCGATTTGGATAGACAAATATCCTCTTGACAAATAGTGTATCATACTTTAAATAACATACTCTATTTCTGTTTGGTGTATTCAACGCGAAATATTGTTTTTAATGGGTGAATAAATAAATTATTATTTATTTAGCTATATTAAGCTCTTAATAAAAAAAAATAGCTCCTTAATTTAAAGATAGATCAGTGCAAATGCAAGTACACATTTCAAAGACGTTTGTACAAACCTATAGTTAGCTCTTATTATTTATTTAACTATATTAAGCTCTTAATTAAAAAAATAGCTCCTTAATTTAAAGATAGATCAGTGCGAATACAACTGCACATTTCAAACACGTTTGTACAAACCTATAGTTATCAAGTCAATAATTTAGACGATTTAAAATGCTCGCTATTCTAAAGATATGAATCGAATAAAAATCAAATTTATAACTGTTTTTAAAGAGAAGGTAAAAATCAAATTTTTAATGAACGTTTCATAGCTCTAGCGTTCCGACGATGTTTCATGCAAAAATTAGAAGTCGCATTCCGGCATAGTTTCCTTTGAATATTTTTTAATTCAAATTGTACAGAGACCGTTTAAAAGGGACTGGCTTTATCGAACGGATTGAATTCCATAGAGTATAGAAATCCTATGGCAACATTTTAATAAAAATATACTTCAAATCTATATAATATCCATACGCTATAACGTAGCCATATAACGTCCGTTAATAAAATTTTTATCATTACAATCCGTTTCAACTATCAAACGGTAGATGATATGCTAATATTGTTTTTGATAACAGTATCCATAAATAAGACTTTTAATGGCTTATCAACCTCATCGACGCTTCTTGCACGGCCGGACATTGTTGTCACCGATCAGCATTAAAAAGGAAGCAATTCATATTATGTCCACGCGGGCAGAGCCGCGGGTCAAAGCTAATATAGATTTATAGATTTGATGAAAAGCAAGAAAAATGCTTAAACCAAATTCTGTACTTTTAATTCATACCGTCGTGGTAGGCAACTTACAGAACCTAAACGCACACAGATTGTTTTTTATAAAAGACTAGTAGGTCTAGTCTTTTATAAGTCTCCGCTCGACTGAGAGTAATGAACTCAGAAAGTACATTAAAAAAATGATGAAAAACGTACGATATTCAAAAAAAAGTAGCCTAAAGGCATATACAAATGATTCCGGGTCGAATGGTCAAATTCTATACTGACGCCTTCAGTGATATCCGGACAAAGGAAAATCATTTCCTTTCTAGACATAAAATACTATAAAAAATATAATTTCTTTGTCTAGAACTGGATGATTTTAGGCTACTTATTTTTGGAATCCACCTCTATGTATCTGTGTATATGAAGATTATCATTTTATTTGTTTCATCGTGTCTATCATTTTGATGTCTTTCAGCTTTATAAAAGTGGAGCCACAAAAAATTGATAATTCATACTGAAAATTTGCTAGGATATAACTTTGAGAAAAAACACTTCTCAAACATTTAAGAAAATATATACAAAAATAATTTTAATGAAGCAATTTATTTTATGTGCATTCGGGCGAGATCGTTTTCGCTTCACTCTCTACGAAAGTAAATTAATAACCAAAACAAAAACCATACAATTGAAATTTTTTTTCCTAAAATCTAAATTTCATAAAACGTGTCGAGGCGTTTTTACGCGTAATTTAACCAAACGAATCCAACCCACATAATTCGACGTCACCTCCCGTGGCACGGAGACGCGCGGATATTTCACGGTGAATCGAGCTTTCACCGAATCAGACACGATTGGCTCGTTACGCGGAAATTTCCCCGAAAACGTCTCCCTGCGACACAAAATACACCCTCTTATGGCGTATTACAAATTATTTCAAAACGGAACATGCGCTATTTCAATCGCGAATATAAGTGTAACAAAATACATGTATACATACATTTTTTTTTTATTATGAAACGATTATTTGAAACAATTCAAAACAAATGGATGATATAAAATTCCTTATTAATAATGACAGAACAGCTTACAAGTGGAAGCTGTTAACTTCGGTGGCGTTCGTACTGTGAGAAGTGGGATCGTTCTCTGTTTCCGTCGCCATCTGGCGTTCATGTGAAATAAACACTGCCTATTGTAGAGTGACACTTAACCCGGTATAGCAATGGAGCGTTTTTTTTAACATGATACGGTTCCGTATGCACCCCTAAAATAGGGCTACCGAACGCTCTACATCGACCGATGTATACTCGTAATTTACGTGACTAACTAACTATTTATTTATCAGAATTACTTTGGTGATAAATGTTGCACAAATTCAAAATTGAAAAAGAAATTGAGTTTTGGTCGTAAAGGGGCCATCCACAAATTACGTCACACGTCAAGGGGAAGGGAGAGTGCCAACCACGTGTGACAGAGACAACGAGTCATAAGCTTCGTCATTTCGCATGTATAAAACTAATGTACAATTGTTCTAGATTTCAACTATAACGAAAAACTTTTTCACTATACATAGGGTGTCACGCGTTGGCAGTCTTTGACACGTTGAGAGGCTAACACAGACTTTAGAGGCTTTGATAAAAGCAGTTTTGTAAATTTTCTAAAAGGTTTCGTTTTTTGTTGATCTTTTAAAAGATATTTTAAATAGAATGTATAGAGATAATTTTTGAAGTGCCTGTTTTAATTTAACAATTCCTAAATTTAAAATAGCAAAATGTGTAAACATCACGCTAGGAGACGGAGGACAGGAGAGTGTTACACAAATGTAACCACTAGTGATCAGGACGGCGGGTTCCAAAAATCATGTGACACAAATTACGGACGGCCCCGAGATCCACGTCAATATCAAAAGGTTATTCTCAAAATAAGATTTCAAACAAATAAGACAAGGTCTGACCTCGTCTGCGGGCTTGGTGGGGGTGATGGCGACGGTCTCGTTGAAGCACAGGCACGCGCAGTAGTGCTGGTTCGCGTCCACGTCTGTCAGCACCGACACGTAGAAGCGCGGCTCCGACCTCTCCGTGGACAGCGCCCATCCTTGAGGCTGACAGAACTGGCAAACGAAACCTTGATAAAAAAATCTATTGTAATCTTGTTGCTGATCGATATTAGTAAAGTTATTACATAGTACGTTCGATGGATTACGGTATAGGATAGGGGTGTCAAATGAAAAAATAAATTTGCACATTTATTTTTTATATATTTAAAAGAAGACTTGAAAAAAAATGCAATCAATTTAAGGGCAGAAAATAGAACTTCTTTTGAATTTGAATTTGTCCTCCATAATGTGGTAATTAAGGAAATTGGAGTTATGGATATTTCCCAAAGCCACTGCTTTTTTTTTTTAATTTCGTAACTTTGCTCTTGATATTAAAAATGATTTTTTTTTATAGGGAATCCATTGATTTATTAATGGATACAAGTGACTTTATTCTTTTTTACCAGCCAAAATATGATTCGGCGTTCTACACCATATGGGCGTGCTGGTTAATGTTCATGCTCAAATGTGACAAGATAGAAGTAACATCCTAGATAATAACCTAACCAAACACTTAAAAGACCAATTTCTGAAAAAATTGATTAGAAATCGAGTCTGAAACTTCTTAAAATTATATAACAAGCTACTAACCGACCATAAACAGGTGTTCATGATTTATTACATCTTTCAGTTAATAACAGACTAAAAAAACGAATAATTACAACACATTTTTTTTACTACCAGAACATTCTCAATATAGAGATAGTTCTAGTCGCAACAGAATATACAATAGTCTTAAGGGCGTGGCGCATCGCAAGAGAACAACTAAAGCGTCAACACTAAATACATAAATTATAACACTTTTTTTTAATTTTACAGTTACCCAAAGTCAAAGTCAAATGGTCAATTAAAAATATAACTTTTTACATGGAAAGGACATCCATATTTTTACTACAGATTGATATCAAAACAAAACCGAAAATCCATACAAATATTAGAGATATCACAAAAAAATTAAAAATTTCTGGAATGAATGAGAAAAAATTAATATGAATGGTCAAAAATCAATTCATTGTTTCTCGAATTATTCTCCCTTAACATAAATGCACTTTTTCATACGAATAATCCAATTTTGAAAACATTTATGGCACACCTCCCTGGTGACCTCGGAAAAATATTTTTCATGTTCTCCGACAGCCTCTTCTGGTGATTAATATCGTCGACCGCGTAATTGGTTCTTAATTTTCGCGAAAAAAAAAAAGACTTAAAGGTGCCAGGTCAGAACTATATGCAGGATTGCTCATACGCTCTAGGTTTTTCTCCTAGAAAAATTTATTTGTCGGTTTGGCCGTGTGAGAACTGGCATTGTCATGGTGCAAGATGATACGAGGTTTATGGTTATTTTTACGGAGTTCGTCAATGACTTCGGGCAAACAAATGGTCGTGTACCAATCACTATTCAAGGTACGACAATTCTCCAAAGCAATAGTAATTAAACATCCAATTTTATTAAAAAAAAGAAGCAATCAACAATCATGCGCTTAGAGGCACTTCGCGCGCCACTTTGGTTGGTTTCGGCTCATCTCGATAGACCCATACTGTCAAATGTGGCTTTGTTTTGAAGTCGTAGCAATAAATCCATTTTTCGTCACCTGTTACTAAATCCCACAACAAATCCGACGCCCCTTCCTTGAAACTGATTCTGTACCAAGTGACGCGGTCCGATTTTTGAGTCTCAATCAAATTATGTGGGATCCACCGCGAGCACAGCTTTTTCATACCCAAATTTTTGCGTAGGATTGAATGTATTTGACTCGTACCAATGCCTAAAAATGCCCGAATTTCAAAATAAGTCTCATTTCCGTCTGTTTCGATCATACGGCGCACAGCATCGATATTTTTGTTGTTCACGGCAATGGATGGACGACCATCACGAAATTCGTCACTGAGATTGATATGACCGCGCTTAAATTCTGCAAACCAGTTATAAATAATCTTCTTGCATGGTGCTTCATCACCAAAAGCAGTTCGAAGCCGAGCGAGGCTCTGCTAAGCTGTCAAATTACATTTAAAGTCGTAGAAAATCATACTACGAAAATTTTTATAACTTAAATCCATAGTGTAAAGATATGCAATTTTTAAAATGACACCACAATGTGAAACAAATTTATGGTTAATGCAGTACTAGATGAAAGAAACTGTATTCTACAGCACAACAGTTCCATTTTCAAATGCAGTAATTACTTTTTTTAAATTATTTTTGTAAATGGCCAGTTCTAGAAACTTATAGTGTGCCCCACATGTTAGATCTTTCCTGAAGTACCTGTACTCGTATAGTCATAGGCAGAATGTATCATTTTAACCTCGATTCGCAATGATTATGAAGAATTATTATTGGTTGCTTCGTATTATCAACATGGTAACAATAATTACATTAATACTGGTATGTCCAATCTCAGCCATAGGTAAAACATGTCAGATTCAAGATATGATCCAGCCTTCGAGTTAGGGATGGGTTACATAGTAGTGGTCCAGTAAGGACAGGCCCCAATTCAGGTACAATAATAAGACAATAACTCAATCCAGGGTTAAGACCCCCATGACTCCCATCCCTGAATCTACACCTGGACAGATAAAGTATGACTGCATCCTTCTCTGAATGGAAATGTCAACATAGGATATGAGGCAAGTAATTGTTTTTTGTCAATTAAAAACTTATCTTAAGGTAAATTCAATAATATACATTTAAATGATTATAGTTTTTCAATGTTTCAACTGATACTGATACAAATAGATAGCTATAAATGTACTACTTCAATTTAACATCAAATATACTTATAATTATTGATAAAATTTGTAAGTAAATAGATTTTTGCAATTTATATATAGCCGTAATAACTGATAATTGTTTGTGATAGGACAATAAAGAAGTAGGACACTACTTTAATATCAATATCGGCATAATAAATAAAATTTACAAAATACATTAATTAAAATAAATTCACAATTTTAAACCACAAGATGCTCAGACCATGCACAAAAAATAAGCAAACATGTACCACAGTTACATTTTGACATTAAGTAGTTAAATCCAATCAGAGATTATCATACAGGTGTCTGTTAAGTTTTAATCATTCAACCACTAAAGTAGTAGGACGTGAATTGTGGTAAGATGTGCTTGTATGTCTTCCCACAATTTTTTTCTGTTTTTGATCTAGGGGCTGGTACTGCCTTTTTCACACTGAATCAGTGCTGACCGAGGGCTACCAATGACTGTTGTCATAAATACGAAGACAAAATACGAAATTGACTGCTTAACATACTCCCAAAACCTGCAGCGCATAATTTAATTAGACTAAATTAAAAATTTAAAGGCTCTTACTAGGCCACTATCGCTTATACAGATATATTAAATTGATATATTGCTAGACAATTAGACATAGATTATAAACAACCTAAACAGGTGCTCTGTGAAATATATAAATGAAAGCATGAACTTCATTACGATAGCTTCATTTGATAATATTTTAAATGTGATTAGTAACAACCGCGTTTTGAACAGGGCACTATAAAAACATTCACTTATTTTTAAATCTATGGGAACTTTATATGTAAACCATCATTTGATATGATAAATGTGGATGTCCTTTATTTAGAAGATTTATTTTGTCCTAATATCTATTTTCATTGAGACTTTAATTTTTCAAAGGAAAAGAAACTATTCATACCCATTCTATGCCGTCATGAAAAGGGGTATCCTCCCAGTTGTTTTCGGGGAACCGCTGCAATATCACTCCACAACTGCGACCTCCTCCTGTCAAATTGCAAATATTTATTTTTTTCTTGAAATATAGGTATTGAATATCTGTATCTACAAATACTCATAATAAGTTCTCTCCTACTTCTTTCTACTGCATCATAAAAAGACCTTTTAGAAATTGTTTCTTACTATACTTTTCTATTCATCTACCGATAAATTCTCAAAAATCAAAACACATTTTCTGTTTCACTCATGTTAGGGTTGTGACTTAATTCCACTTATAGAACCACAATTATCTCCAATCAAAACTATGTCATACGATTAGTGTCTATTTAAACCATTTGACAAATGGAAATTGAAATGTAAAAGAGAATAACTTCCTATTGTTTTTAATGTTTATAATATAATTATATGTCTATGAATAATAATTTTACACATATGATCAAATTTCATTTGATTTTATTTAATAAATATATATATATGAATATATATATATATATATATATATATATATATATATATATATATATATATATTTTTTTTTCATAATTTGTTTAAAACATTTTTGGTGTACCATTATGGAAAGATATATACATGTGTATATAGTAAACCAAAAATAATTTAAACAAATTATGAAAAAATATTTATTGTAGAAATTATCATAAAAAATTAATATACAAGCCATGATTAAATTTTGTGATTTAGAAACGCTCCTATTTATAGTTTTGTGGACAATATACTGATTTAAAATAAAAACTATTAGATTTTCAAGTTTTACACCACAAAATAATAGTGAGCCCTTTTCTAGTCTTTTCCACGTCTGTCCATATAACAAATGATATTTTACGTCCTGCACCTCAAAACGATAAAAAGAAACTTTCTGTAATATAAAAAATTAAAAAAGAATAGTATTTCAAGACATGGAGGTAATGGCAATGTGATGGATAATTGTGGTCCAAGTGAAAGAGGAAATTTGGAAGTTCCTTCGCGTTTATAAAACTAACTAGAGGTGTGTGAAGGCAGAAAGAAGAGTAATATTCACAGAGATACATCGTTTTGTATGAGTTAAAATAAATTTCGGAAAAAAAAGAAAAAAAATCATTTTAACAGAACAATAAGTGGGTTTAAATAGAGTTGCACAAAGCAATGTGCACTGAAAAAACTTATACATTTTTATTGATACAAACAAGAACTTGTAAAAACTATAGAAATAATGCAAAGACTGAGTGACAATAGTCATAAAACATTAAATTGCAGCTTGATCAACCTTATCTCTGCCACCATAGGTGTTTGTATTTCAATTTTCAAAATAGCTTAAAGTATGTATTCATGGGACTAGGAAGCATGACTTTTCACAAAAATTGGTTGAAACTGTATTCTTCGATCTCCAAAATATTGTCCTTTTAAGAGAACAATAAAATGGATAAAAACAAAGACGATCTAACATACAGTGAATTGTGTGAAATAAGCAACGATTTATGTTTGCATCACGTGGTCATTGATTTATTTCATTATACTATCGTCGGCTATAACTAACATTATATAGCTAAAAAAACATCTATGATAAAGGTTTATGGCACTGATCGTACTATCCCTATTCTTCGCTATCAGTATTAGCGAATCTCTAAAACATTTACATACAGACCATAGTAGATGGCCAATCCGGTGATGTTACTTCCCATTACCTACTCCGTGAACATGCCGCACACCGATGGAATTCAGAGATAAACACCACAACAGCTGCCGTGACAGCCATAATATTTCTAGTAGATGAACGCGATCTGATAATGTTGACTACACAGTAATGAGCTTTCAACAAGCTACGAAACTGATATATAAGTTTTGATGTGTTCATTGTCAGTTAATCCATTCATATTGTTTAATAAAACGTGACAAAACATGGTGCACAAAATATATATTTTGTTTTCCATCATCGCTTTAAATAGAATTGACTGTCAAAACATGTTGGTAAGTTACTTTGTCTACAGAGCAATATTATATGTTAGATACTAATTGCTTTGTTTTGATAACAATGTCAATTAAAAATCCTTTGTTAAATCAATATTTATGTAGGTATAAGAAATATCAAATTTTTGCAACAATTCTTAAGGAATGAATGATAATTTAGTTTTTCACACAATGTTTTAAAGATTTCAAACAAATTATGTTTGATAAATAACTATCGATGTAATAACTACTAGACAGTGTTCGACAGATGCAGAGTTTAACATTTTAATTATCCCTATTTGTTCAGGGTCCCGGTCTGTGGATTGTACGTAACATGGAAATGTGTCCAGAGAACGACCAGTATGAATCCCCACTAGAGATCATCAGGAAAAAAATCAACCGCACCCACGACGGTTTCACTGCCGAGTATCAGCTGGCCACAGATATAAATACTGAAGCCGCTGTAAGATTGAGTCCCTCCATTATCTAGATATAAAATGATTGAAATGGAGAATCATTTTCTAAAACAAATTTCATGTGTACAGTTGTACTAAATATTACTGTAAGATTATCTAGTATAGCTCTTGTTTGTGTCTAAAAAGTTTGTGGTCACTTTGATTATACATCGCAAATGATCTCGTTAAAAAGATATGGACGTCAAATATTATTGTATGATTTTAAACAAAATTCAATGTTTTAATGTGACAGTATTGGCAAAACCGATGCCCCCAATTAATGCAGCGAAGGTAATTTGTGATATTTGAAGCATAAACAATAACCAATCGAACAACAATGTGAAATAAATATAGACTTTTTGTGCATGACAAAATGGTACATGTTGCAGCAAAACAGCAGATGTATGTCATTATTCACGACTTATCGATTATGCATACATATATTCGTTATTCAAGTTTTTTTGTTAATTTACTCAATTAAACCGTAATTTGGTAGAAACAAATTCCTTCTGGTCATAATCCAATATTGTTTCCCTTAATTCGAACGTCCGGGAAATAGTTCCACATAAATTAATTAAAATCGTGTCCATCTTTATTGGTTGAACGTCTCTACATCCAACTAACTGATTAAAAACCCTCATGAAAATGTTGATTTTTTAGTCCTCAGGAAAAAGTAATGAGGTTTGGTGGGTTTGGTTGAAACACTGTCGGATTTGGTGACTTTCAAACTGATTGGATAAAAATATGTCAAGTGAATGGTAGAATTATAAGTGACGTACTCTGAGTAGATCAGAATTGGCACAACTGTAAATTTGAGCCTGTCCTGCCAACGGCTGATGAAATGTATAAAATACAAAACTAAAAATCTGCTAGTAGATTATCGAAATGAGAACACTTCAATATAGCAATCATGTGTCATTTAACAAAAAACTTATAATTGTTTAGAGAAATCTCTATATTGCTACATGCATTTATGGATTATTTTGCTCAGTGGAGCGTCAGAAAAATCGAAACGGTTTTGATAATGAAACGTTCAATCAAAGTAATGTGTTTGATTAATGAATCAATATTTTTAGCTCGACGTTACTGTTTTCAAGCAAGTGGACGGCGGTTGGAAAATTTTTCATTCAGTAGTCTGGGAAAATGCTTGTGAATTTTTCAAGAAGAATTCCAAGGAAAATTTTTCTAAAATTCTCACAGCTGCTGACCAGCCGGATGAATGTCCTTTAGTCGCAGTAAGGTTTATTGGTATATTATTCAAACATAAAATAATAATTTATTGTATTGGTACATTAAAGTATCAATGTTGTTAGGAGATGTGCTATTATATCACCAAATGGAAAAAACAGAAGATTAAAATTAAATAATTCAGTACAATACAAAAACGAAATTTTTTCACTCTGAAATTAATCACTTAAGTGTCGCAATGGCGTAAAATACGAATGCGGGAGAGAAAAAGGAAGGATCAGGGAGTTCTATCTGTGCATTGCATCATTCGCAGGGAATTTAGAGCGGCAAAGTTTTGTGCATTGTGCTAGAATTATATGAACAATTTTTTTTTTTCAAATGATTAGCAATTAAATTATAAATGGAAAGTGTTCTACTGTCTTTCTATGAATGTCTGTAATGATAAAAATATTTCTCGACAAAAATATTTAAAGTTTTTCAGAAAATCGTTTCACTCACCGGATATTACATCATCACCATCATAATGGTTAGAGTTCTAACATCGAAACGCTTCATGCGCAATTTTCTGACACGTAAGGCAAAACTTTGAAGTGACTACTATCAGTGGTCTTCATAATCAACTAAGACTAGAAGATCTTCAAAAAATTACCTACTCCTTTCTAAAAGGCCTGCAATGTAATAGTGATTCCACTGAGATTGCGAATACGTCCATGGACAGTGGTGAACGCTTAGGTTACTCGTTTGCTCATTTGCCTCTTTAAAATTCTATAAAAAAAGATGTAACATGAAACCGGGATGGTCCATTTGTACCTAAAGAGCAATCGCGATTGACATTTTGAAAGCGGCACCGGAATCGGAACCGAGAATGAATTGGAATTAAGATCTATAGGAAGGATCAGAATCGAAAATGGAGATTGACACTAAGATCAAACCAAAAAAAAGCTGGTGGGGAATTGGAAGAATAACCAAAATCAAATACAAGTGGAATCGAAATTAAATCCACAACTGCTAAAAAAAAATGATCATTAGCTAGATGGAAAGTGGTTCTGGAATAATGTCGATATTATTATATACATATAAATATTGATAGATTGAAAACATCCTACACGCATACGGGTGAACACGCAGGGTAAAGTTAGTTATATTACACAGACATGCGCAATAGTAAAGTCAATGAAAACAAGTGTCTGCCATGTATCTATTTGTACACATTTTCATTCCAATTGTTAGGATGATCTAACATAGCGCAATATGCAGGTATGAGATATTTTAAATTTTTTATTAATTTAATATTTTCCAGGGTCACTACAAAATAGAAAACTTCATTTTTAACTATGAAGATTTACCAGAGCAGTGCGTCTATGGGATGTTTAAGGTCCTAGCTTATTTAAAAGTTGAAGGGCGAAAAGTAACTTGTTTGACGATGTACGCAGAATGCCTCGAAAAAGTTCCTGGAACCAAGGTTTGGAAGGCATTTATGTGAATGGTGGGATTTCCATCTAAGAAGTATAACTTAATTATTGTAATTTCATGCAATGCTAAATAAATGATTTCAAAAAGTTTTATCTTTTAACTATTTCTTAATCAGTAATGAGGAATTAAAATATAAATAAAAAACAAATATATAATGCACAGTGCAGGTATAACTAAAATATTTAATAATGTTGTTTAACTTCTCGCTATCACGTCTGCACGAAAGATTTGATAGTAGTTTGAACGCTCAACAATAGACGACTATCCTAATAACACTGGAATTTGTCTCCTTTTATTTAATTAAAATTGAGAGTTAGGAACAAGTTTCAGCCTGTGAAAGATCTCATGAATTTAATCTACAATCTTTCACAACAAACTTAGAATTTAGATAAGTTATAGAACATGCCAATTTATAAAGAGGAAACCTGGGAACCGTCCTTGTTATAGTTGTATACAAAAGAGCAATTGGATAAATGATTCATAGCTATAAGATTTAAACAATTAACTTGGAACTTTAAAAAATAAGAAAGTAGACCACCAGAAAATACATATAATTATGATAAAATGAATGATCCAGGAAAAAAAAATATGGAAAAAAAATCCTGAAGTCAACTCAATGAAGATTAATTTTATGATCATGTTTTGTGGTAATGCAGCTAATGAAATGTTTCCATCCTATATAATTTCTTAAGAGAAACATCGTTAGTCAACATGGACCGAAAATGGGTTCGATGAAGCCCGTAACAACAGAGCAAAAAGTGCTTGGATCGATTGCGTAACTTTAGAAATGTTACTTGTCCACTTATTGCCATTTAAAAAAACATGGCAAAATGTGTGTAGAGCTATGCAGAATGCGGGGTTAGGTAGTTGTTCTTCATAATATGAGGACTTAAACGGGTCTTTTCTTTAATAGTATGAACCTATTGAGTTCACAGGTTAACGTCTAAAAACCAGCCATATAGAACGGCTGTTAAGGATGTAGGTTTTATATATCCATAATTTTCTCATGGTTCAATAAAACTTATAATTACTACCTGAGTTTACATAACCAACGACGTTATTTAAGTAATTTTCAATGCTTTGTATGAAAATTTTATTAATTTTCCAAGTAAATTTTATAAGTTAGACGACAATTCATCATTAACTTGTAAAGCATGCTTAGCTGTGACAGTTTTTTTGACTTCATTATATATACTACTACCGTAAATATTTTCACATATCCAAGAATAACCATTTAGCTGGTAGGGTGGCTGGAACGTGTGCCTCTAACGAACATTAGCACTTTAAAGCTTAATACTTTGCAAACAGTAAAATAAATGCATAAAATGTTTTTACTAAAGTGTTCTGAACAGAATGAGACAGGAAACATGAAACTATTAGATACATAGAAATTCTTTTAAACAAAATTTTAATTTGCAATGTGACATCCAGAAAAGGGCTTGTTTTTAGTATGAAGCATTGAATACAAGAATAAATGACGCACTTTACAAACATGATGCACAAGCTGAGCCAGACTATACACAAGCATTAAAGTAATAAATTTTACAGCGATCTAAAAACCCATGCTAAATTAGCTAAGCAAAATTCAAGGATTTTAGCAATATACTATCATTTTATGGAAGTTCAAGTTGTCAACACAAGAAACTTTCTATTTTAGGCAGCTGTACATAAACAATTTTCGAATTAATGATTTTGCAAATGATTAACAGTTTGTTATATTCATAACAAAAAGACTGCTCCGAAGAGCTCTAATGATGGGTGTACTTTCATATTACATTATTAAAAAAAAATGTTACAAATAATATAGAAGAACTGCACTTGTTCTGTGAGAATTGTGTATGTCAAAACAAAAATCACATCATGATCAGGTTTCTTATGTGTTTGAGTGAACAAAAATATTTAGAAAGATAAAGTCATTTTTTCCAATATGAGGACATTATATTTACTATAGGACCATGGCTTTATAATTAAAGCATAAATTACACAGTTTTTATACCATTGATGAAGTATTATGTCTGCTTGAGATAAACCATAAAAGTTCATCATTCTGTAATATTTACAAAAAACCAAGAAATCAAAATCATCTATCCAACAGAAAGAAACAGAGCAGTTCAAAATATCATCAGTCTGACTTTCAGTGTGGAGTCAAATTTTGTAGACAAGACAGTATATTGGAGGATTATCAAAAATTGTTTTTGTTTACACAGAAGAAATGTAAAGGATATAGAGTTAACTATAGAAAGTATCAAAAAGGTACCTTCATAATTAAGTAAATTTAGTCTTTCTAACAAGAATGGTAAAGCACATGTATTTCTGAAAATACATTTATATGGGACCAATGCATTAAAAATAATTATTACAATTTTGTGTGTGCATGCATGTGTGTATGTAAACTTCTCATAACTTTTGAATGGCTTGAATGATTGGAACTAAACAAATCGCGTTCCAAAGTGTTTCACCAAACTTAGACTTCCTATAAATTTGAACCGATTAGGATTTTATTGAATAACTTTTAAACTGGTTTACCGATCGATTCCAAAAACTAATCGGCTCTTGACATCAAAAAACCACGTCGATCGCCGTCGGTCCGGTTAAAATCGGTTGATTCGTTAATGAGATATTGTTAACAAAAACTTGGAAAAATTGATTTTTTAATTACTACGAAATTTGATGTCTGATCATTTAAAGTTAGCGGGAAGTTGCAGAGACGGCCTTTAGGGTCAACCCTTCTACTAAATTTTTTTTACTGCAGGAAATATCATTCTGTATGCTGAAAAAAAGTCCCGTTGAAAGCGGAACTCTTAATTTTAATTCTAAGTACTATTTTTTCTCAAAATGAATCACACTAATATATATATATATATAATAACTTTATTATAAGCCCTGCTGCCATTAATTTTTTCACATTTCTAAGAATGACCTTTTACCTAATGAGGGGACATTTGACTCTAACAAAAGCTAGCACTTTCAAGCTTAATATTTCGCAAATGGTTCCCTAAATTAAAAATTGGTTTTCATAGACCCACAATGTTTTTGAATGAGATATCCAATGATACTCTATGCCATGGGATACATGAGAAAAAAAAGACAGAACAATTATTTTCAGAGGGTGGCATATTAATAAATGATAATTCATTTCAATATCTGTTTCTGTACATTTGTTTCCAGTATGGGCAAAACCAAGGAAGGATCAGTGCACACCCTTGCATCTCCCGCCCGGCGAATTTGTAGGGAAGGCACTCTAAAAATTTTTTTCAACATTCTATTCTACCATTTTGATGATATAATTAATATGTATATCCATGCTAAATTATAGCTTCCTAGAACTAAGAATCTCTGATCTAAGATGCAGATAGACAGACGGAAGGATGGATGGATGGACACAGTGAAACTATAAGGTCTTCCTTGTTGACTATGGAATCCTAAACTTATCTGTCAAATTCACTACACTTCTCTTGCTCCTTTAGTTTACTAGAAATATAACCCATTAGAAGAATTTGTTAAATAAGTAAGCTTAACAATAACATAACGAATGGAAAAGCACCTTTTTTTTAAATTTGGTACTTATAAGATTTTTTAAGCAAAATTTAATTAAAAGTATAATTATAATTAAAAATTAAAAATGAAAATTCTATAACCTTTCAATATAGATTACAAAAATATAGAATACATATATAATTATTTATTTCTGAGAATAAATTGTAATTTTTAATGAACTCGAAAGTTTTTCTGAACAGAACCCTTTGATATTTAAGTTTAAACAAACTACAAACTTTGTTACATCTCTTTAGGTAATAGTTTTTTTTTTTAACTGAATATGTTTTAAGCTGATCACATTCATCCTTTCGCTTTCCTCATAGACTCAATGGACAAATAAATTTTCACACAATATGAACACTATTACATGTAAAACACATCAAATTCAATGGTGGAAAGTGATTTGTGGTAAAATCAAAGGCAGAGTTTAATTAATAGTACCTACATCTCTCAAAAATATCTCAGCAACAAATCAGTAAAAATTAAATGGGGACTCAATAATTTCAATCTACAATACTTAAGTCACATTTAATTTCAATTTGAGACGTGAAAAGGTTAAAAGGCTGTTAATGAAAAAATTAAAAAAGTATGCTCTTAGGAATCATAACTCTCAGAATCACAACAAAAAGTTCAGGAAGGAGAAGGATGTAATAAATATCTGCTGGCGGTGTTTGGGGTTACATACCTATGCAATCAATAAAACTATTTACCAGGCAAACGATATGACCGACAGATAACAAATTGAAAATAGAATGTCAACTACATTGTTTATTGCTGTTAAACACCCGTAAATAAGAATATACCATACCCTCACCGAAAGTTGAAATTCTATATGAATGTAATGGTCATCTTTTACAGCTCAAAAGACATAAAGGAACAAAAATGATGGGCAAGCAAAGAAACTCCCAAAATCCTTACCATGAAATAGATAACTACTGTTAATATGATTGAAATTGACAATTTGTGGGAGTGCAGCTTGTGAACCTCAAACTACCGGTTTACTGATCACCTTTCAAAAAGTCTGACTTTTACTACCTTAGCTAAGAAGACTGAATTCTACCAATTTTCCTGATCATCCTCCACACCTGGGAATTTAGGACTTAATCATGCATAAAAATTCACTAACAAATTTACTATTTGAAAAGATAACTTTACAAGTTGGGTAAATAGTTGAATGAATGAGGGCCTGATTATGAATATTTTAATAAGATAATTATGTATCTTTAACTTCAAATACTTAGGTATTTTCATAAAAATATCACCTGATTAATGATCCTTTTAATAGTTTCAATTTGAAAATAATTTGACTTCCACACAAACTTTCATTGCTTGTTTTACCATGTCAAGGAATATTATGCTAAAATCTCTTTCTTGGTATTCTGGTCACAAAAAGGAACAACTGTCAAACTAATTTAGTCTTTTCGGTTAAACAGTGCCGAATCGTCGGAATCTTTCTTCATTCTTTTAGATAAAACTATACAAGCCAAACATGTATATAATGTTAAAATTTCTTTGTGAGTCTAACAAGACAATGTATTATGTATTTCATTCTTTAAAATAACATTAGCCACTTCCATTTTATTCAATACACAATATCGTCAGAGCAATAAACAGAGCCAACAATAGTGTGACATCACAGACTTTTTTGCTAATCCCACGTGATTCAGTGTCGGGGAACCATTGTGCACACGACCTTGAGATCAAAATCTGGGGCCCACCGATAGATTTAATCCCATTAGTAGGCATATTTATATTGAATTTCATGAACTTTTTCATTAGCATGTGTAATTTTAATCAATTACATTGCCAAATCAATCTTGATTTCAATGTTGATACAGATAATGTCTTCACAAAATTTTGTTGTACTATATTACTGTTAATACTTGACCAGGAAAAAAAATATATGTCTTTCTTTCATATGATATTTTATTTAAAATTAATATTATGTATAAATGTACAATACACAATCTAATATTCTCTCTTCATATATATAGTACAGTTGTATTTCTATTGCTAATCCATTTATTTAAATGATTTTTGATATTATGAATCAGAGTTTAAAGATATTTCTTTCTACACATCAAAAATTCCCGAAGAAAAATGTTTATTCTCAATAAAATATCTTCCCTATAATTATTGGTATATATAAGGTCAAGGGTAAGGAAAAAGGTTTTTCGTATTTCATATACATAGTCAAGATAATTTTTCATCATATTTTATTTACATTTAATTATGATATTTATATGCCATTTTGTTCAACAATTTTTTACCATTTTGTAAGTAAGGACATAATCTCATTTCTATAGAAATTCTGGGATTTCTGATCAAAAACTACGATAAGTTGTGTTGATGTTAATGTAACAAAACCTAAAGAATTCTGAATAGAACGAAACAAGTAAAAATCTAAGAGTGCAAGGTCAGGACTATATGGTGGATGCATTAACACTTCCCAACCAAATTCTCTCAATATTTGTCCAGTGGCTAAATATGTGAGTGGTCTGAAATTATTATGGTGAAAAACCACACCTTTTTGTTGATCGATTCTGGCCATTTTTTCCACACTTCTTGCTCCAGTCTAATCAGCTTTTGGCAGTAGAGATCCAAATTGATAGTTTTGCCCAGTGCTAAAAGCTCAAAATTAATAATGCCCTTTTAATTTCACATAGTATAGCATCAACTTATTGCAAGTTAATCTGGGTTTCTCTATAGTCTGTAGAGTTTGCTCACCTTTTAGTCATAATCTTTTTCACACATTCTTATCATAAGTACCTACTTTTCATCATCAATAACCAATCTTTTCAAAATTGGTTTCATTACATTTCAATAGAGAATCGCAAACGAGTACACAATTCATTAGATTTATTTCATGAGCTTGTGTGGAACCGGAAGTATCAAGCTTTTTTGTATATTCAGCTTTTTTCAAATGGGTCAAAAGTATTTTGTGATTAATTCCCAACTTTCCAACTATGTCATAAGAACTAATATGCCGATCTTGCTTTATTTTTCCAAAATGGCATCAACTTTAACTGTTACAGGTTGATCAGAATGAGGTTTATCTTTGACATTAAAATTACCAGACTGTAAATGCTTGAACCAATTTTGTGCTACTCTTACCGACACTGCATTAGGTCTATAAACACCACAAATTTTTTTCATGGTTTGTGTCACATTTTTCTCTTATTTGTAATAAAATTCCAAAGGATATGGAATTCCTATGTTCGATTCACTCATTTCAGTGGACAGAAAAACAATTGAATAATGGTCGGACATTATTTTGTTTTATTTTTTTTAAATGTCATATATTTAATGGTATTAGAACCAACCAGATACAAACAACACAAAGATTTTTACTACAACTTCTAACTTATCAAATATGAAAAAACCTTTTCCCCAATCTATAATACTATTATCCAAAAACTATTAGCACTTACCAAAGAAATGGTCTTGATAACAATCATTAAAATACTGTTTACATATTACTTTGTTAGCTTACAATTATTATAGAGTGTAATTAACATAAAAAATATCTTTGTACTATTATAGATGTGAATGTTTGTCTCTTTGGACATTTAATTCTTTTAATTCAAACCGATTATTGATTGTAATGAAATAGAGGTTGTGAATAAAGAGTTTTAGACCAGAGATCGAAATCGAGAGTAGGATCAGACACGCATCAAAAAAAAAGAAAGTGGGGAAAAATGTAATATGAGTCTCCTTATATATTTTTGGGTAAGGTAATTCAAAAATTGATAAAAATATAGTTTAAGAAAAACATATCTTGTGAATCATTAAACTATTCCTTTTGAGCAAAAAAAAAGGAAATTTTGATGAATATGAAGAGGCAAGAAGAAATGAGTTTTATAACTGAGCCAAATTACAAAATTATAACAATAGCAGATATTACGAAAACGACTACGAGGCATACATAGATTGTCAGACAAATAGATACCGAAGTTTCTCTATATAGATCCTGTTTTGAACATTCGGGTATAAAACCCTGAAAAACAATCTCATAAAATGATCATAACTACACAACTTTTTTCCTTATTTGTTTTTCAAGTGGATAATAGAATTCTTCGATTTTAAAGATGTGTGAACTAGATGCTTATCACAACGACCTGACTATAAGCAAATTAACCAATGAATTCTAAGACTGAAGTCAAATCAAGAAACCACTTGTTCCTTGCCTCAGCTAACTCTTTGGTGACAATGATCATTCCTTCTATTGCATTGAAAAAAATGACCTTAAAAATTACATGTGAATTTTTTTCAACAGAAACTCTAACACCATCTACCAATTTAAAAAATGACATCATAACATTGATTTTGAGTCATAACTATCTTTACACTTTGAATCAAATTTACACAATTTAAAAATCGTTTCACATGCACAAATACTGGTTTGTGAATTTATAAAAATCAAACTTCGAATACATTACATTAAGTATTTTTTCATGGTATGCTTCAACGGAGGAAATCAAAATAATCAATTAATTAAATCAATGACATCATAATATTACTATTCAGTCATGAATATATTTACACGAATTTTAATGTTAATCGACATAATCTAATGATATATTTACACATAAATTCTAGTCAGTGAATTCACAAAAATTCAAATTAACAAAAATCCTACATTATTTATTGATGCACTCATTCAAGGTTAATATTAGATTATTGTAGAAAGGTCACAACCATGAAAAAATCTTCATCTATCGTGTGAATATAGTACCTCTTAAAAGGCAATTTAAAAGTTTTTAATATCTATAAATACTAAACTAATATAATGGTTTCCATAGTAGATACAACAAACAGAAACTGATTTACAGAACAATTATTTATAAAACAAGTAGTTTGTGACATTATGATACTAAGAAATTCTGTTCACTAATATTTAATATGAGAAGGCGAGATTTCAAGGTCATATGAATTATGTACCAATTTAGTAGCAAAACCACTTGCATTACTGTTCTAAATTACTGAGACCACTCATACTATTGTTCAAGAAAGACATTTTGAACAAAACTTAAATACGTATTCACATTATTTACAAAGAGTTTAAATAACTATACATAGTACTGTAGTCCATAAATATAATAATTATCATAAAATTCATGAAAACGATTGAAAATGAAAATTACAGCAATAGAATTACTTAAATAATGGTTTCTAGATCAAGTAATTAATTACATAAATTTAGTAAAGAATTACATTAAATTTTTATCCATAAGCAACTGACAACTGACCAGAAAGGGAAATTAACTTATTTTGGATTATTCAGTTTGCACTAAGCAAGTTTGCAGTAACTTAGAATGTTGGAATACAGCAATCTCCGAGTAATTAATGGGCTTTCATAGAGATAAAAGTCAATGTTTAGTTTAGTCGACTCAATTGTCCTGGTCTAGTCAAAGCCCATAGAGATAAGTTTGAAGGTTACGGCACAATCAATGCTTAGTAAATAATAATAAATAATAGGGCATACCATCCTTTCCCTAGATTATTCAGTTTTGAAATTATGATATTTAATTTTCAATGACTATTTTATGAATGGCAATATTGATCTAATTTTGTAGTGGATAAGAACAGCTAGAAATGTAAACAACTAAAGATGAAACTATTTCTATTTCCAAAAACAAATAAATCAAATCATAATTAAATGACACAATCAACTAAGAATTGCTAAAGACATAGCCAGGTAACTACTATTGATGTCACATTATTTATATAAAGTCAATGAACCATTGCCTTGAATGAAACCATGCCACAACTGATTATATATTACTGACCAGTTACTAGTTACAGTTATATGATCCTGTGTCGTTTCCCACATTTACAATTAAAAATTATTATTTTAGCTGAAATATTTGATACAGAATAAACATTTTTATTTTATTTTCTATCCTTATTTCAATATAAAAGTATGTTAACACAAATATCATGAATGTATACCTTGTTGTTTACATAATAGAACACAAATTCTACTAGTTATAATAAATTTTTAATTTTGGATATAACATTTAATAATTATATCAATTAAAACAAAACTGATTTTGCCAGTTTTATTAGAATTAAAAAAAAGTTTTATCTATAATGAATAATGAAAAATTGCATTTTGTTTATTAATCTAATATAACTATTTATTTTTGTTTTTAATCAAACTATATTTTTAACTGTATATGATTATATCAATGTAATGACACTGCTAGTGAACATCTGCTGCTGACATTCTATCATAATAAAGGGCATTTAGATTTGGAGTAAGGAATTTTACAAATAATTATAAGAAAATACACTTTAAAACAGACTAATATACAAAGTAACAAGTATTATCAGATATATATATATATATATATATATATATATATATATATATATATATATATAATTCACTGATCACTTAGATGATTACTTACTTTCTTTCTCGTGATCGAAACCGACTATGACAAAATAGTCCACTAGCCGGGACATGGCAATCCTACGGCATTCTCCGTGTTCCGGCACCACACAAATTCAAATAAATAATTTTCAGCACCAAATTGTTTCATACACTCCAATCACAATATCGTTTGTAAAACACACAATTTAATAAAATCATTTTAATCCGAATTTATCGATTATGTAAAACACTACTATAAATTAAAAAATCAAAAATATTAGCAAACAATAATTACACTTGTAGGAATACAAAAATTGTTTTATGGAGGTTAGGAACGGCAATTGTTGTACGAAGAAAATATTTTATTATTTCAAAATATAGTCGCAATAAAGCAATAATTATTTTCTAATGTTTAATTAACAGGGTTTTAAATATTAAACATAATTATGAATAACTGCTAAATACACTTCAGGATGTCAATGTCCACCCTCTACGCGAAATTTTCAGAACTATTAAAAAAGTTACCAGCCTGAAAAATAATCAATTCTCCTTATTCTGACCAGTATCAAAAATGTTAAAGTTAGAATATTTTATAAGAAATGCAAACGATCTAAGTAACTATAAACAAGTACATTATTAAATCTAAAAGTATACATCACATTAGTAACGTATATTCAAACACATTATCAGTGCACTCAAAAACTAGCCACTTGGATTAAGTTATGTAGTATATCAGTTGTTTTCGTAATGAAAATAATTGGGTCGTTGCTGTTTTCATTACAGCTTCGAAATTTCAATTATTGACCTTTTAATTTACAATCATTTTTATATCGTAGAATAATAATATCAGCCTACATCTCTGGCAATTAAATGATAAACTGATTTCTATTTTAGGATAAATAAGGTATTGTGATTCCTTCCATGAGACACATTAACTCGAGAGGAGTAAACTTCGAATTATAACAATGTTTAACAATATTTGTTATGGACATCTTTTTAAAATTGGAGTAACAAATAATATACTGGTCTCTATTGTTACTAAAACATTTATAGTAATTAACGATTATATTATATACACTTTACTCTAAATTAGACGAAAAACTTAAGCATTATGGTTTATAAAACATATAAGATAATTTGTCTTTATGAAAATTAGATTCGTTACGGCAGGGGCTAAAATTATGTGAAATAGATCAAAATATTCTTGTAGCTGTGGTTCTATGAATATATAACCGTTCCCGTGTAAACAATGTTCCCTGACATTTTGATCTCTTCAAAGATATCTCAGATATTTAGACTTTTATTTATCAGTTTATTAGTTCATTACTTTTTAAATTCCTATAATAAATATTGTGCCTCATTTTGATAATTTGTATTTAAATTTCACACTACATTTATCGGAAATGTACTGCATTTCCCGAGAATCTTTCCGTTTCTTTCACAGCGAGCACGGTCAAATGTATTCCCCCCACCTTTCACTTTTACTTCACTTCTTTAATAATGACATCATATATAGGACTATATATTTATGTCAGCTTCACGTACATATGAAGTAAAAGTAATTCCTCGTTACGAAGTAAAAAAAAAACTAAGTGTTCAGAGTTGTTAAAACATAAAAAGAGACACAAGGACGAAAAGTAAATAAAGATATGAGAAAAAGGAAAAAAAAGAGAGAAAGGATAGAAAAGGCAGTGTATATGGAAGATTCCATTCTAACTGTGATTTTTAATGTCCTGTATTGCATGTTGTCACTGGTCATTAATTATTAGTCTATTAATGAAATTTTTGTGTTAATTGGACAATTATAAACATATTTCAACATCATTTTTATAAAATATAACTTGCCACTCAAAGAAAACTTTTATTATATCACTTAAATAACTCTTGGACAAGAGTTATTGAACTGGAATTCAATGTTAACTTGATACATTAAACAAACAGTCTATATTTTTTTTCAATTTAATCATAGACATTAGAATATGAAATACTTAGCTTATATTTTTTATTGTAACAAAAAAAATACACAATTTACAAGTAAATTCTAGAAGTGGATATGACACGTACTGGCATTTAAGTGATGATAAAAGTTTTCTCCAACGACACGAGAAGAATTCTTCTCTCAGAAAGTAGATTAAAAATAAAGTTACTCAGTCTCACTGGCATCTTCAGCTTGTGAAGCTTGTTTCTGAGGATCGGAACCTGTACAATATCATATGTGGAAACATCAAGAAAAGCTGCTGTGACAGACTGTCCCTGGAAGAAGGATACGCGAATATCTGAGGTAAATATGGTGAGGCTGTCTATCATGCTTCTACCCTTTCTCAATCAATGAGGCCGCGGCTCTCGGCGATTTACTTCAATTGGTTCTTAATCAAATGTTCAGCCATCTTTGCCGAAACAAAGGACAACAACCGGACGATATGCAGCAGGGGCGTCTGGATTCCTTTTGTTTTTGAATATTAGGATTATAGCCGGTGATGTACAAGTGATAGGAAAGTTACCTGTAATAACAACCGATTTAACTACATGCAGGTAGCAAGATAAAACCTATTCAGAAGGTTGTTTAGGAAAGAGTAAGAGATGCAATCAATGCCAGCAGCTGAATCTTTCAGTGATTAGAGAACTAAATTCAACTCATATACTGAAAAGGGTGCATCTAGGCTGCTTGTGAGAGAGAAAGAGTAAGAATAGGGTTTTTTCTTTGAGATTGAGAACAGATAATGAGGAAGATTATTCATGAACTGGACTATCCACCCTGAAGAGTCCAAGCACGGAGAAACTGGCTTGTGAAAAGAGCCGCGGAATTTACGAATTTTTCCAAACTGTGTGAGAAAAGACATCAGGGAAAATAGACCCACAGAAGCCGCGCCACCCTTCTAGCTTCTTCTTGCCAAGAAGCCGCCTGGACTGGGCAGGTATCTTAGAAAGCTTGATAAAGTTTTCCTGGGACATATTTCGACACTATAGAACTTCAGTTCTTTTTCTCCTCTCAACAGCTGGTGTATATTCTTGGTCTCACCACGTCGGGAACGGAATGCCCACTAAGGAGTGTTTCTTTATTGGAAACATGTCATCGGCCACCGATAGCATGGCTTGGGACAGAGCGTCGGCACAGGAAGTGGGGTCTGAAGCAAAGAGTTTAGGTAGTTTAGCTAATCTATGGTCGAGTTGATCCCTGTTACCACTCCACTTAGCATCCTTAATTTGTATTTTAATAGGGGAATCATTTTTTTAGGAGAGGAGTGAGAAAAAGGAAATTTGATAATGATTGGAACCATAAGAATCCTGTAAGATTTCCCAGGATAGAAGTAGGATTAGAATAGTAGAGCAAAAAGGTAAGTCCAATGCACTGGAACTCGAATGTGGTCTAGCTCGACGCGTAGAGGTGCCATAGTTCAGGATGATAAGATCAAGTTTATCCATTATGTCGACCAAAGTTCCGGCAGCGGAATCGACGCCACCACAACTCCAAAGGGTATGAAGGCAGTTGAAGTCACTGAGCACAATTTATGATCTCACAAGGGTGGAGAGGATAGCTTCTAACTCGTTTAGGATTAGGGAGAAGGTGAGGCAATATATAGGGACAGGTAGGTCCCTCAACTTTCACGGCAACTGCCTGGAGGCCATCGCCATAGACAGAGATACCAATCAGGAAAAAGGAAGATTTTTGACGAACACAGCGACACCGCTGTATCCATCAGATCTGTCGTCTCTAAGGCAGACGAAACCAAGCACTATAAAGTGACTGCCCGGCCTCAACCATATTTCAGACACAGCAGCAACGGTGAGGGAGTATTTTTGTAGTAGGAAGATAAGGTCACATTTATCCCTCCTTACACTCTTGCTGTTCCACTGAACAGCTACTACTGGACGAGCTATTTTCAGTAAATAAATTAAAGAGTACCTAATAAATTGGCAACGTTAGACGGTAGGTCGTTAAGGGCAGAGAGAAGTTTCAATAAAGAAGACAAAGATTAATTATTAGGCTTTGTCGAGAGTTACTCTCAACAAGGCTTGGAATTGGAAGAGCGCAGCCATGGGCACTAGAAAAAAATCCTCTGAAGGTAATCTCCTGACGGGAAGCTTTATCATAAGCCTCATCAGTCAGTTCCTAGGCCTAACAAAGGAGTTAGGCCTAGGAGCTGACTGATGAGGTTTCAAGAAGATGGTTTTTCTATTAGAGGATGAAGAATTAAGAAGCTGTGATTTCTGAACACTATCTTATAGAACGTGGTAATTAACAGAATACAATTTCATTCATCAATCGCAATATATTTTGCAATAATGAGTACTCTCATATTATCTAAATTACTATTTAACCATAAAAAGTGTTTCGATAGAACCTATCGGACTAAAATTTTACCGGCAATCACCCTTTTCGTATTTTGTTCTATTTTCACCAACTAAAAGTGAGATCAGGCTTAGAGCCGAGAGTGGAATCGAGATTAGAATTCAAAATATGAATCAAAGAAAGATGGGAAACTAAAGCAGGAGCAGGATTGTAATCGAAAAAGGGGCTGGAATTAAACCGAGACCGAAACTCCAATCATAATGCAAAAAAAGAACAAGAAATAAATTAATCGAAAACGAAGTTGGAATCAAACTGATAGAAAGGCAGTTGGATTGAATGAAGATCAAGGGTGGAACAGAGAACATAAGCGAAAGCAAGAGCAAAACTGGCATGGAATTGTAAGCAGCAGTGACAGAAAACTAAGAGAGGAGCCAAGAATTGAATTGAGGTCGGAAGAACAAAAAGCAAGAAAAGCCGCAAATGAAACTAACCTAACCAAAACTGGGATGGGATAGACATGAAAATTAATGGGTTTATTCTATTTCTAGGAGAACGGAGCCGCGTGAATGTAATTCCAATCTTGTTATCCTCCTACGAAAATTTTCCTTCTCCGCCGCTGCCGTGTCTGAAACAATTGAGACCAAGCAGTTACTTTAGAGTGCCTGGTTTCGCGTGTCTTAGAAATGACAGACTTTATAGATGCAGTGGTACCGCTGTGTCGATCATAAATTATACACCATTTCCCCAGGTTTGCATTCCTGCCCAAGATGATCATTTTCAAATAATGGCCGTGAAGGTCGGAGGTAACACCTTCTGCCCCTATATATTTTCTCTCCTTCCCCTCACATCCTAATTGAGTTAAAACTATTCTCTCCACCCTTGTGTGCCTTTTCTTGCTTTTTGTTGATTCTGTTGGTAGAACTTTAGTTGATATCATGGATAAATTAGATTTTTACGTCGTGATTAGTGGCGTCCCAACATATTGCATTAGGCCGCATTCAAGTCCCAGTGCATTACACTTCTTTGCTTTCCAGATCTAGCCCCATTTTTTCCTGGAAATTTCTGCTCATGGGCGCCACGCGGAGGGCACAATGGGGTGCACTTACACCCCTCTGGTTTTGCCTATTTAGGAAGAAAACACACCGGCACAATAAATAAATAAAATATAGTATTAATATGCACCCCCCTGAAAATAATTATGCCGGCGCCCATGTTCCTACTCGATTTTCATGATAGCGTTCAATTAATTATTTTTCAATTTTCAGGATGTCGGTTCGACTGTTTATAGGTCCATTAAATTACCTAAGTTCTCTACATCAGACCCTCATTCCCTGAAGCTGATGTTCTATTCCAAGTCATGTTGTTGGTGGCTGATGATTTGTTCGCTTTGAAGAAACATTCTGTATTAAGTATACCGTTTTCGCCAATGTGGGACCAAAGATTTTATACTATTGGAATGTGATCGTGGAAAACTACATCAACCTGTTTAGAATCGTGCCAAGATCGTGTGGCTTTTACGTACCAAGACCGTACGTCATTCTTAAATGACGCGGATTCTGTGAATACGTTTCTCATAATATCTCTTTGAACGCAGTGTGAACTTAGATTTGTAAATTTCAGTTGGTTTATGAATATTTTTGTTCCCTCATATGTTTCCATTTTAAATGAAGAAAACCCGATTTACTCTTCTCCTCTTTTAAGCAGTTTAGATGCATCGTTTTCATTTCGTAAATTTCATCACTGAAAGATTCAGCCCCTGACGTCGAGCCCTCATTAGTTCCCAGTTAACGTATCTAATCAGATTTTTTCCTAAAACCTAGGTATAGTTTAGGCATGTACATTTCATAAAAACTTGAAAGCACTGCCTACCCTCACACTCATTAAAAAACAAAACATTATATAAATAACAGTTAAGTCATTATACAAAAAAAAATTAAATGTGGCACTTGGGGACTGCCGCGGTAAAGCTATTGCATAGCATTTTTTATCAACTGCAATTATAATTATTTATGCGGTATTTTTTTTTTCTTTGATATTAATTCAAGTTTTTCATCACTTTTTCCTTAATAAATGCCCTTTGTTTATTCATATTTAAAACACTTTATACACAAATTTAACGCGTATGGCTATCACCAGCAACTACTGTTCACTGTTGTACATAGGTACACCTATGTTTACATATATATCTACATGTATACTTACGGGGCACATGCGGTGAGTGTGGCATTATAAAGATATGATAGATACCTATACGCCTATATACTCTCTCACAAACAGCTGCTTACGCATTCGTCCGATTTCGGAGCAGCTCGTCTCGATCCGTGCGAGCTTCG
The DNA here is from genome assembly GCA_005406025.1 of Eumeta japonica. NCBI lineage: Eukaryota > Metazoa > Arthropoda > Insecta > Lepidoptera > Psychidae > Eumeta > Eumeta japonica. The sequence goes on from BGZK01000776.1 coordinate 134,444, forward strand.
TACAGTCGTACCATATACGTACACGTTAAGCGAACGCTCAGCCGAGCTACATGGTAGGCGGTGTGGGGGGTGTTAGGATTTATTTTCGTTACGGAATTTCTTGATTCAGTCGCCGCGCTCAAAGCCCGCGATAAAAGCTATGCAATAGCTTAAAAAGAAACAATTTTATATAAAACGAAAATTAAACTTATGTTATATATTAATTATTAATAATGCCTTCAATGGGTATACCTAGATAGCTCTAGTACCTAAATACGCCTAAACATACCAATACAGGAGATTTATTTAAATTATTTTTATAGTTACTATATTATTAGGCAGAACACGCTTCTAACTAAATTAAGTTAGACAGTATTTTACATGTGCACATACGCAAGAAATCGATTTCTCACACAAACTAACCATCAGCACAAAGACGAAATTTTAGACTGCAGCTCAAAAGAATCACCGATTAAATTAAATTGTTTTGTAGTCTGAATACTTTTTGGCTTGTAAATAGTTTTGAAATTAATTACATATATCTTTTTTTTTTTTGTTTCCCTCTTGCGACGAGGAGGAGGTAAAAATGTCTATCCTGCACACCCTCGCGCCCGTACGCGTGGGTAGTGTGGGACTGAAACTCACTAAAAAATTCCTCCTGAAAGTGAAGTAATTGGGTCGGCTATGCTATTATGCTATTATATGCTATGAGACGAGTCGGATGACAAGTCAGATGATTTTGATAGCTTCACCGAGTGCGGCCGGACGGCACATGCAAGTGCCGACGGCGCGTGACATGCGCTATGGACGACGCCTGGAGGAAGTCGTCTCGGCATAGGATGTCGCAGGAAACCGTCACGGGTCGGTTCCCTTCCCTCCTGCTCGGCCGGAGGCGGTTAGCGGCGGCCGGGTGGAGTAAGGGAGCTTAGGTCGATGACCTGACTAACGGATAGACCTACTCTAAGTCAGTCATGCGTGTCGTTGACGTCATTAAGGCTTTCAACTGCCGCTGTAAGAGCGTCAGGTGGATCGGTAAGTACGTTCCGTGGCCTACGGATAAGGTGGGTGGGATGCGGCGGTTGATAGTCAACCGCCGCGCGAAGGAGCGCATTGGGATGTGATCCCGCGATGTCGAAGAATCGCTTCGATGCGTCCTTCATATATTTGGAAATAGTGGGGAGTTCTAAGTCCCTATGGAGAATTGAATTACGAACACACCAATGTGCATCCGTTGCGGCTCTACAGAATTTATTCTGTATTACCTGTAGTCTATGTAGTGCTTTCGGAGCGGCGTGAGCGAAGACGGGAGACGCGTATGTCATCACCGTCCTAATGCACATTTTGTATATGGTACGTTTATTACGTCTAGATAGTTTACTTTTTCTACCGAGCACGGCCCCGAGCCTTGCTTTGTAGAAAAGTGCAGTATTTCTAACACGCTCGATATGATCTCGGAAGTGTAGATTTTTATCGAGCGTGACTCCTAAGTATTTGTAGTTCCGTTGCCACGGAATGTTCGCATCCAACATTTTAAGATTGGGAGTGTTTTTGTCGACAATGAGTCGACTCCTAATCTTACCATACTTGAATTGTATGGCTGCTGATTTGTCGGGGTTTACTTCTATCCTCCACTTCCGGAACCATTGACCTAGCTCGTCAATGGCCCTCTGGAGGGGGAGGAGGGTGAATCGGGTGCTCCCATTCCCACTTCCGTAAAAGAGCGCGGTATCGTCCGCGAATAACGCGAGCTGGACGCCAGACGACGACGGTTGCGGTACATCGTTTGTGTACGCGGAGTACAGCAGAGGAGAGAGGGTGGAGCCTTGAGGAACTCCTGCTCTGATAAGACGTCCTGTCGAGTGAGCGCGCCCATGCCTAAATGTGAAATGTCTGCTTGCTAAATAATTCTGAACAGCGATTACGAGGCGACTTGGTACTTGGAGAGAATATAACTTATAAATCAGACCTGCGTGCCATACCCTATCGAAGGCCTTGGCTACATCAAAGAAGACAGCTACGGTGCTACGTTCGGTTTCAAAGCCCTCCGAGACATACTCTACTAAGCGGAGGACTTGCTGTGGACAAGAATGGGCTGGGCGAAAGCCGAACTGTTCATCTATGATAAGGCCTTTCCTAGGAGGTGATCGCTAAGGCGAGTTTTGAGAATTTTCTCGAAAGTTTGCCCAGACCGCTCAGGAGGCTGATCGGTCTGTAGCTGGCAGGAGGTCGCGTGGTTTCCTGGCTTGTGGATGCCTATAACCTCCGCCTCCTTCCAGGCAGGAGGAAAATAGCAATTTTTTATGCACGCGTTAAAAATCGCGACCAGTAAGCTTAACAACGGTATAGAAAAGCATTTGATTGCTTTATTACTAATACCATCGAGGCCCGGTGCCTTTCTGGTATTAAGTGATTTCACTAGCGTTTGGACTTCGCTGAGTGAGACGGGAGCCAGATCGTCTTTAGGTTCGAGGGAGGTTTTTTGGAGAACCTCTTCCTCGATGCGACTGATATGAGCGATGTCGTGCGGAGGGGAAGCGTGAGAGCATTGAGTCTCTATAGAGTCTGCAAGGCACTCTGCTATCTCCGCGTCGTCTATGGCCACTGAATTATCAGGTTTTTTGAGTGGGGGTATAGGGGTATATCCCTCGGTTTTGAGCGCTTTGGTAACTGCCCAAAACGCTTTGTGGGATGGTTTGATTTCCTCCATGAGGTCGCTCCAACTCTCATTTCGGAATTCCCGAACGCGAGCTTTCACTTCGCGTTGGAGAGCTCGCGCTCTGGATCTGTACTCGGGAGTGGGATATGCGCTCGCGCGGCGCAAAGCTGCGTTTTTTGCTCTTATCAATTCGAGAATATCGGGCGGAAACTTCCGGCGATCCGAGGATGCCGGAACCTCCCGCTCGCTCTCCTCGACCACTGTCCTGACGTGGTTGGTAAGAGCACCTATGGCAAAGTCAATCTCGTCTGTAGACGCGATGTCATTGGGAATGCTGTTGAGGTTTGGAGTGTCGATTTTCTCAAGCGCGGTCGACACTCTTTTCCAATTAGTAATTTTGCGGATGGGAATAGGCCTCCCGCCGTCGGGAGGTCCCATTTTTAATATAACCGGCCGGTGGTCAGACGTGAGACCGTGTATTGTCTCAATACTATTGAAATTAAGTGCAACTCCTTTAGTGAGTGCGATATCTATCGTCGAGGGTCTATGTGTGACGACATGGGAAAACATGTCGACGTAGAGGGCGCGATGATTCCGAAGTCTAGTCTGTCCTCGAGTTCGTCGAGTTTAATTCCGTTATAATTGTTAGATGGGCAGCCCCATCTTATGTTTTTACAATTGAAATCACCGAAGAGGATGACGGCATCCCCTAAGGCAAAGAGGGCTCTTAGGTCGCGCCGGAGCAACCGTTTTGGAGACGGGAGATAGACCGAGACTATGACGAGTGTACTATGGCCCGTCATAGCGAGTCTACAACCCGTGGCTTCCATATTTGTAAGTGGAGGAATATTAATAGGGCCGCAATGTAGGGAGCGTCTGTAGTACAGAGCGGTACCCCCCTTACTACTGTATGTCCTGTCCGTTCGTAGTTGGACATAGCCTGCGATGCTGCAGGCTTTAGGCCTATTCGGTTTAAGATATGTTTCTTGTACGAGAGCGATATCGATGCTGTTCTCCGACATACATTTTTTTAACTCTAAAACGTTCGAAGTTAGACCGCAAGCGTTGAATGATAATAATCTAATATTTTTTGGTTTGAGGCGCCCAACTGAGGGAGGAAAGCTACTACACCGGGTGCAGACATTTATATGGACTCTAATTTAACCATCAGGTGATGGTATCTGACGAGAACCATGAGTTTCTCTTCGACGTTACTGCACGCTCGGAAATCTCGGGCGAATTCCGAAATCTCTGAGCTCTTAACGGCGCGAAGGATGGACATCACCGTTTGGATGTCGTCTCCAAACGATGTGGTGCCCGCGGTCGCGGAAGCGGGGAGCGACACGGGTGGCTCGCGGCGGACAGCTTCAGACGGTCCCGGAGCGGCCCTCGGTGGCAGCGTGGGCTTTGGTTTACCCCACGGGTTGGAGACGGGCGAGAGGCGGCAGCCGGGGGTTGGTTTGTTTCCCGCAAGATCGGGGAAGTTATTTAGATCCCGAGGAGCTACGGGCCTACTTTTAGGCCTATTATAAGAAATAAATTTAGGGGCTTTCGGACATCCCTATAGTTGGCCGTATGCTGCTGGAGACAATTCACGCAGGAGGGTTTCTCTCCTGACTCACGAGTACGCGGGCACTCTCTGGTCCAATGTGGGACCAAACATTTCACGCAGCGCGGGTCGCATGACAGTTGGCGGCCGCGTGGCCGCTGGCAGCGGTGGCACTGCCCTGGACCTTTCTTGTGCGGGGCCTCTACTCGGATACCCGAGAGGCCACACACCATGTTCAGATTATTGAATATATTCTTGGCTTCCTCGGTCCTGGGAAGGACGGCGAGAACTAGCCATAATGGTGAGCCGTCTCTGCGGCAAAGTCTGTGCACCGAGTGCACAGGAAGCCTGGCCGCAGAGGTCGGCTTGGATTTCGTCTACCGGGAAGTCGGTAGGAATGCCGCGGATAACGGCCTTTAGTTTACGCTCCTCCTCGAGGGCGTACGTGTGAAATTGGACTTTGAAGTCCACGAGATATTTATTGAGACTGCGGAAAGTCTCAACGTCTGGGCAGTGAATTTTAATGCCGTCGTCGGCGGTGCGGACGGCTTTACTGTAGTTTATCCGCAGACGGGTGCAGTCTGCGGATATTTGGAGGAAGTTAGCGCCTTTGCGCAAGAAAATGGGTGGAGGCAGTTTAGGCCTAGGAGGTGCGGTGGGCTTGGCACCCGTCCTAGGAGCGGTTTTGGCGGTCACCGCCTGCGTGGAAGCGGAGACTGGATTTCGGGTTGACTCAACCGGGGCGGTACTCGTAGTCTGAGTCTGTTGGACCGCGGCGGGGGAGGGCTTTGCATCGTTTGCACGGGATGTGGGCGCCGATGATGGGTCTATGTCCATCTCCGGCTGGTCGCGAGCCACCTTCGCTTTTGAGCGCTTTCTTAGCGCTCGTTTATTTTACCTCTACGAGGGTAAATGAGGTGTTACTGTTTTCGGACTCGCTGTCCGAACCGACGACTGTGCTGTCGGAGCACGTCGCTCCTTCGTCGGACGATGAGCTCGCCTGGCGTTTATTTTATTTTATTCGTCTTCATTGGTGATGTTGCGCGGCTCGAGGCGCGGCTCGAGACGGGGTCACTCGCGATTAGTTTTTACTACGTCCTGAGGCGCTTCGTATCCTATTTCGGACAGCGCTTTGGTTGGGACCTGTTGTATGAATTCTAACGTGATGGGAGTTTTGGCCAGACCCTCCGCCCCAAGGGAGCAGGGGAATCTTGGTCCATGGTAGGCTAATTTTAAATTAAATTAAATTATTATTTATGTTTATGCGTTGTATAGCGTTAATACAGGTGTATTAATGCTAACGGTATATATACTTGTGATACCGTGCGCGTTTGATCGTACAGTTGCCGGCTGTCGCGCAGGTGTCTAATTAACCGTCTATTGTTCGTCGGGGCGAACAATAGACGAGGTCGGCCGGCCGAATTCTCGGAGCTCGACGGGCAGGTATGCGAACACACAATGGGATGCTCAGCTATGTTTGCGCGGTATGTCGTCTAGTAAGTCTTTTTAATATTGAGGTTTTAAATTCGAAATAAGGCGCGCGGGTTTTGACCTAGCGGCTAACAGCTCCGTATCCGAGCTAGGTCTGCTAGACCTAGCAAACGGGTACGGAGGATGGAGTGAGGGATGATGGAGGGTGGGCGGGCGACACCTGGTATCGGCGAGGACACCTCAAGGGTGGTCCCAGGTCCGTCCGGGTTTGTCGTTCCCTGAAGGGGAAAGGCCAGCGCCGGGGCTCGCTGCAAATCACCTCGTTGACACCGTTAGGTAGCCAGCGATTTGACCTTAAGGGTTTTCGAAAATGTCGCTTTATTGTGAAAGCTTAATTAAGCTTTCAAAAATTCAGCGTGTTAAAACCTGAAATAATAAATTATTATTAGTTGTGGAGCGTGGCGGCCGGCGGCGCCGCGGACTCTCGATTGGCAGGGCCGGGAGGGTCGCGGGGCGGCGATCTGCACAAAAAGCGAATAGCTTAGTTAGAGCGTTGGGAGCGGGCGCGCGGTAGCGTCCGTTCGGGGCGGGCGATCGAACTGGATATATATATATATATCATTATCGTGCAACAACCAGAATTTCATTATTTTTATATTAACTGCGTTATTCTGTCGTGCAATTAATAAAAATGTTTAGATAGAACTAATTGTGAAATTTGTGACTAATATGTTTGCTTATAAAAATTAAACAGTGGTGCAAGCACATTTAATCATTTTTCTTATACAGTTTTGTATTCATTGTTATTCGCTACTACGAAATCCGTTTGGAATTATTACTAGTGCTTGTGTTGATTTACGTAATTTGACAAATGCGGATAAAAAACACGATTGGCCAGAAAAACATTTAATCATGATTAAAATTTTAAACTTGGTAAAACTTGCATAGAAACAAATTTATGCAGTTAATATCAATTACACATTCAAAAACACAATACAAAAGTAAATATAAATCGTAACATTTTTTAACGTTTAATCAATATAGTATGGGATGAAATCTCTTCGTTAAACAGATGAAATTATTTAGAAATTGTAGATTTGTTATCGAAATATGATGATATTTTCAAAAGTTATTTCTAACTTCCACTCAGGCTTTTACGGCCTTATGCAATAAAATTTCAAATAGTCTAATTTATGATACTACCACTCTGATACAGAGTAAAATAAAAAACAAACACAGGATACTGATTTTATGGCAATTATTATTGATGAAACGTCGGATGTCTGCGAAAGGGAAAAGCTCGTAATTATATTGCATTATTTTTTAGATTACAAAGTAGTCGATCGATTTATAAAATACGTGGATGTCAGTTTCGATCTCACTACTATTTCTGCATGATTGACGCAGTTAGTAATGACCCTACTTGCTGCGCTCATTCCTTCTCATTCATTCTTGCTGCGCGCATCCCGTTCAACACAAACATTTATTTATTTGATTTAAAACTAATATTTGTCTTAAGTCTGGGTGTTTCCATGTATTATTTGTATATATTTACAAAAAAAAAAGTATATGTATATTATTCAACTATCTGGTACTCATAGTACAAGTCTCGTTGCTTAATTTGGGACCAGATGATGTATCTATGTCAAAAGATATTAATAATATTTCTATGAGTTCAGCACTTTTGTGTGTCCTGGAAGAATACGACTGCTTATCCAAAATAGATCAAACATATGACAGCGCGGCAGTTATGTCTTCTGAACAAGCCATTGTCCAAGCTAAAATTAAAGAACGTTGTCCATGAATTCTTTTTGTTTAGTATTCTGTTTATATTAAAATATCGCGCGTCGTCGAAACAAGTTAGTCTTACAATTCGTGTATCCTAAATATGAGACGGCGATACATTAATGACTCGAATACATGTCATTATTCCATAGTTTAAAAGAATTTGACGTTACCTTTTTTTTTTTGGAGATTTTGTTTTTGATAATATTTTCGCAGAAACAGATATTCATTAGAAAACATTATACAAAAAAACTTCCGAAATAGTTTGTTGTATGCAGAAAATTAATGAATTTCAAATATTCGTAAGAAATTTGAGATCAAAATTTTTGAACATTTACTGTGAGTACTTATGGCCGATCTAAAAGAAAGCGAAATGTAGTAAACGTGGAAAACGTAAAGTAAGAAAATGTAATATTATACCGTATGGAATTGATCATGCGTCTTTCCGCAAATATTCTAAATCTTCTTCTTTTTTAGCCAAAAAAAACCATAGTCATTAAAGTAGCCGTTCCCGCCCCCTCGCCACTTCACTCAAGGGTCAGACACAGGCACGCTAGCAGTGCATTGCCACGCGTCGACCCTGCCGCGCCTCGTCCACCACCTGACGCGCGGCTTTAGAGGTTTAGGTATTTGGTTATAAAAAGTTACGTTTACGATATTGACGTTTTTGAAACTAAGATTGTGTGTGATTAATGTTTAATTGTTTAGTAACAATGCCTTTCACTACTATCGAATTTGAGAACATAATTTATTGTTAGGGACTTTGCAAAAATGACATTGCTGCCTGCGAGTCCGTAAGTTGCATGAACTATAGTTTATGCAATAATTTGCTTTAATTTACCTTGTTTATTTAGAGGTGAGTCGAACACATGTGAAAAATCAGAGATGTAGCGTGCGCCGGTGGGTTCATCATTTAAATAACGACACACAAAGATGAAACAAATCAGTTTAATGTCCACCAGTGTACACGCAAACATATTGTTTAGAGGAAATACCTTAAAATTATATAATTACATTGAGTTTTGCAATAACCGTACACATGTCAAGCGGGCTGCGGCGGGACTGCCCCGGTGCGCGCGTTCGGCTTTTAACGGCTCCCGACTCGAATTGTGCCGAAGTTTACCGAGCGTATACCGATGAATATTTGTATTTCAAATAAATGACAAGTGCGCTACAGTCTCCCCTTTGACTAGGGGTGTCCTAGTCAAACGATTTACTGTATAATAGGTATTTTACGCGGCCTACCTCGACGTCGTTTCGGGATAACTGGTTCCGGTACATTAGAACATGCATCCTCCCGCGCATGGTACCTTTTAAATCCGAGATGTGATACTACCGATGGGCTTATCGGGTGTCTCTGGATAAGCCAACAAATATGTCGTCGGACTGACCTTTTTGTGGATAAGGTACGGACCGTCACGTTTAGGTACAAACTTGGAAGTAACTCCTTTTATGCTACTACTGAGAACGTGCGTTTTCATAAGTCCCAAGTCACCGACAATTAGGGTACCATCCCGTCGACTCTTATCCTTAAGAGATTTACGTAAGTCTTGTTGCCGCTCAGCGCTTTCTTTACTGTTTTGGAGAGTGTCAACAAGCTTCAAAAGGTAGGGTGTGATTTGCGGTATATAATTTTCTGCTTCTATTACGGAACGAAGGTCACTTTGAGCGGTTAGTGGCGAACGAAGCTCACGGCCAAAAGTAAGATATGCCGGGGTTTTCAGTGTAGCTTTAGTTAATGCTGTATTCATTGCAAATCTAATGAATGGCAAGACTTCGGGCCATCGGTTGTGATGTCCTTCGACCAAAATTGCCAGTTGTGTTTTGAGATCCCGGTTTTTTCTCTCCACCGGGTTTGCCTCAGGATGATACAAAGGAATTAGATTCTGTTTCACGCCTAATATAAACATAGCCTTTTGCATGACGTCCGCAACAAATTGCACGCCATTGTCAGAGACCATGCGTCTAGGAACCCCGAAACGTAGAAAAACCTCTTCAATGAGGACCTTAGCACAAGCTTCCGCGGTAGCGTCAGCTAGTGGAAATAACTCTATCCACTTACTAGCAGTGTCCTCCATGATCATAACCCAACGTTCACCTTTAGGTCCCTTGGGCAATGGACCGAAGAGGTCCACAGCTACAACCTCAAAACGTTGTGCCGGAACCGGAGTTTGCAGTAGTCCCATGGGCTTTAAGTTATCTGGTTTATAGCGTTGACACTCTACGCAAGTCTTCAAATAATTGATGACATATCGTCGCATTCCCGGGAAGTAAAACTGCTGCGAGATGCGATGCAAAGTTTTGTTTATGCCACCATGTCCCGCAGTCGCAGAATCATGACATTCTACCATTACTTGTTTGCGGCGATTTTCTGGAACAACAAGCTGTGGTTCTTCAGTTTCAGTGTCAGTATAACGATATAGTACTCCTTTACACATATGATATCCTCTCTCAGTCCATCTATTCACTTCCAAATCATTTGTATTCTCTAGTCCGATAATAATCTTCGATAATTCCGGATCGTCAAGCTGATCTTTGCGGAGGGCGGTTGCCTCCCAGCGAGGAGTGTCGATCAACACGGTGCAGACGTCACAAGATTCACGGGCTTCCGTCTCAAAAGGAGGACGACTAAGGGAATCTGCGAGGACATTCGCTTTTCCGGCGTATAACTCACTTGTAAATTAAACGACTGGAGCTTCATAGCCCATCGCACTAATCTACCAGCCGGTGATTTCAAAGTGAGTAACCATTTCAATGGCTGGTGGTCGCTTCCGACATGCACAGGATGACCATCAATAAATCCTCGGAACTTTTCCACGGCCCATACCACTGCAAGGGCTTCACGCTCCGTGGTGAAGTAGTTGCGTTCCGCTGAGGTAAGCAGGCGACTAGCGTAAGCAATTGGACGCTCGTCATGGGGAGTCTCCCCTGGAGCAAAGCTGCCCTAGAGCGTAATCGCTCGCATCAGTGCGGAGAACGAAAGGAAAATCATAATTAGGTTGTATTAAGATTGGAGGTGAAGTAAGCGACCTTTAAGCTCATGAAATGCTGTTCGCTGAGCTTCTTCCCACTTCCATGACTGATTCTTTTTAGTTAACATAGTTAGCGGTTGAGCGACTTGAGAGAAGTTTGGAACAAATTTCCTAAACCAGGAACATGTTTGTAGGAATGATTTTAAATGTTTTACAGTAGTAGGTTCCTTCATGTCAACAATAGCATTGATCTTATCGGATCTGGTGCAATACCTTGAGGTGTAATAATGTGACCTAGGTATTTAACAGTTTCCTTAGCAAACACACATTTGGGGCGGTTAGCATGGAGGTTAAATTCACGTAAACGGTCAAACACAGCACGTAAATCTATTAGATGTTGCTCAAAGCTATCAGAAATCACAATTAAATCATCAATATAACCCAAAATTGTTACATTCCGAAGGGTTGAACTAGACCGAAACCTGTCTATAAGGCGTTGAAAGGTGGCAGGTGCATTACGTAGACCAAAGGCATGCGTTTAAACCTAAATGTCCCAAAGGTGTCACAAAAGCCGTCTTGTCCTGATCTTCACTCTAACTCCTACTTAATAACCAGATTTGAGGTCTATCGTACTCATAAAACAGCTTTTACCTGTATATTGAAGTAGATCATCAATGACAGGAAGCGGGTACGAGTCACTTCTTGTAACGGCATTAAGCCGTCGGTAATCAACGCAAAATCGAAAAGTACCGTCTTTCTTTGGTACCAGTAAAGCTGGTGCAGCCCATGGAGATTCACATTCTTCAATCACGTTTTCACACAACATCTTATCTAGTTCCGCCTCCATTATGGCTTTCTTGGCGGGCGTTAAGCGGTAGGGCGGCACCGCAATAGGAGGGTGGTCACCGGTATCAATGCGATGTTCCGCAAACGGCGTCGGTCCTCCCCTGTAAAATATCTTGATATTCCTGTAGTAGTCGGGCTAGATCATCTCTTTCTGGCGGGGACAGCATTGTACCTTCGTCGATCCTCAAAACATCCGTAGAAGCACATTCGATCGTGTGCACAGAAGTTTCACACCTAAGAGGATAAATGACATGAGGTCGATCGGCTGTCAACCATGTATTTGTAGAAAGATTAATAATCAAACCGGCTTTACGTATGAAATCGATACCTAATAAAGTTTCGTTATTACTTGAATTAGGCAAAATAATAAACGTCAAAGGAATATTTAAATGCTTAAGAGTGACGATTACGTCCGCAAGTTTAACATTAATATTATTGACAGAACCGTCGGCAAGCTTTACTATCATTTTACTGCTACGGAACTTTTGACCATGTTTAACCAATAGCGCGTATAAAGATGAACCTGCAATACTTCGTTTAGCGGCGGTATCTATCAACCCAGTCCCAGTAATGCCTAACACTTTTATACCCAAGATAGGCCGGCCATCGCACGAAGCGCCGGCACAAGACGTCGACCGTGTCAGTCCCCCGCAGTGTAAAGCACTTATATTCATAGATATTACATTTTCGTTAAAATTCTGAACACTCGTAGGATCATAAGACACATTATCATTTAAACAAAATTATTAGACATAGCATTCATAGATAAATCATTTTGCAAACATTACTACTAGAAACACTATCATTATAAGCTAAATCACAAGACGAAAACGATTCTTTTGTTGTTTACATGAATCACAATTAGCGCGAATTACACCTTTAGTACCACAACCATAGCAACTAAGAGAAGAAGACGTAACATTTTAACGTTTTAACTGAGCACAATTATCACGATTATGACCAGTTTTACGACAGTAAACACAATAAGTCTTATTACTAAATTTACTTAGCTGCCGTATATTCGAAAGAGCGCGCGGATGCGTGTCACCGTTATCCGACGCTCGGGCCGTAGCGACACCGGGCGCAACAGCACTACTCGTGTCGAGAGCGGGGCGCGGGGTGACGCGCGACGAAGCGGCGTGACTCATGCTGGGAGCGGAGCACGCGGCCGCGCGACCGCCGGCGCTGGGCGATGAAGCTGTGGCGGCGCGCGGCCACTCGACGCGGCCGGTACCGGGCAGCTACCAGGCGCAGAAACACGGTCGGCGGCTCCCGCCTTTGTAGTTACAGCTTCAGCCAGAGACTCCTCCACGAGTCGTGATTTATTCACTAAAACGTCTAATGAATGTATTAACTCACGAGGTACACGTTTCCTTATGCGACGATCGAGCAAACCGTAAACAATGTCTATTTTTGTAATTTCACTTAATTCGTATGGTAATTTGGCGAAAGCGCGCGAACTCGCGTAATGAATATATCGGCGCGCACGGAACCCTGTTCCATAGAAAATATCCTAAAATTTTATGAGCTGGTCGCGGCACACCATACATAGATCGAAGTTTATAAACAGCGTCCGGCCACGTAGACACTGTCGATTTGATACCGCGCCACCATACCGCGGCATTACCGGTCAGAAGAATAGGTAATCCACGGAGGGCGTGCTCATCGTTAATATTCAAACATTCTTTGTAGACCTCGATGGCGTCTAGGAATGTTTCGAGCACGTCAGGATCACTGGCACTACCATCAAAACGAGCCGTGCATTTTGCAAAACTTCCAGAACGTGCAGATGCGGCGCTGCAGAACGGTGACCAGGCGGCAGAGCTCGGGGTCGGCGAGTCGTTCCATCGCCGTTCGGCGCCGGTGCCAATAATGATTGTATAAGAATACGATTGGACTCCGCTTGTGACCTGGCCAGGGTCGAAAGCAAGGCAGCCAACTGATCTTCAGAAACTCCAGCCAAAGTGGTGCAGGTGTGGCCGTAGGCGCGGACATACACGGAGATGGATCGGCACCGTCGCGCAAGTCAAACACGGGGACCGTGGTGCCACCGACGAGCCGGTCAGATGAGGCGGCGGCGGCAGCCTGAGCCCTGGTGACGATCCCAGAACCATCGTGATGTTCGTCGTCTCGAGCTGTCGTAGCGGGCTCGATATGCTCTTTACGTGGCATCGTGAAGCACAAGCTTACGCAACTAGGACAGGACAGCACATATGTGATTTTGAATCCGGCACCCACACAGCACAATGAAAACGGATTAAACTACCGGCTACTCAGAGGCCCGCGTTGGGCGATCACTGTAGCGTGCGCCGGTGGGTTCATCATTTAAATAACGACACACAAAGATGAAACAAATCAGTTTAATGTCCACCAGTGTACACGCAAACATATTGTTTAGAGGAAATACCTTAAAATTATATAATTACATTGAGTTTTGCAATAACCGTACACATGTCAAGCGGGCTGCGGCGGGACTGCCCAGTGCGCGCGTTCGGCTTTAACGGCTCCGACTCGAATTGTGCCGAAGTTTACCGAGCGTATACCGATGAATATTTGTATTTCAAATAAATGACAAGTGCGCGCTACAAGACTAATATAATAATATCTTCGAAAACCTTTACATAGCTACACGAGGTGATCGGCGCACGGCACAGTCTGGCGGAACAGGGTTCTATCTTTATTAATTTATAAGCATTTTTTCAATGACATATTTTTGACGTGACAACGTCTTATAAATTGGTTTGCCGGGTGACACTTCAAGAAACTGCGTTACGCTCCGCTCACGTTATGCGCTCACAATGAGAGCGAGTGAGAGGCACGCGTCCCTTCCACTCGGGCATGGTTAGCCCGCCTAAGAGCGAGAGAGACAGACATAAAAGTGAAAGGCGCGTCCCTTCCACTCAGATAGGAACAAGTTAAGTTGTAGTAAACGCTTGTTTCATTGTACGCAAATGTATTGCAAGTTATTGTATGTATATTTGTATATAAATACGTATGTATGTGTAAAGGTAAAAATAAAATTTTGTTAATATGAAATTCAGTGCGAGATTCTTTGTATAAATTAATGTTTTAAATATAATTCTTTGTATAAATAAATGTTTTAAATTGTTACTATTATTTCATCCTTCTTCCTACTATACGAATGAATATTCACATTAAAATGATTTTACCACTCAAAGTCGTTGTCACGTAAAACTTTCGCCCGTATACCGACTTTACAGGCAACCAATTTTTGTTATAGTTGCTTTGATAAAGTTGTTCTAAAAAAGGGGGAGATAATGAATATCTGCGGCTTTCAACAGATATTCATAATTATAAAGGAATTAATCATGCATCTTTATACTTGATTCCTTCTGTATACTTAGCAAGGAATAGCTAAACCTTACACAGGCCTTAGCTGTTGATTGGTCCAAATTCCTGTGATCGTTAACTTTGTTATAATTACGGGAAAAACCCCTAATATTGGGAAAACACAGAAAATAATTTTAATACTTAAAAATGAAGGGCATCCGGATGAGCCCCTTGCATATCAATCATTTGCGCTGTCCTTTAAACTGAATTGGCAAAGGTTGCTGAACGTTTGGTAAAGTACTAATCGGAATGGAGAGCAGTCTTTTGATTGCCTATATCCCAGTATGGATTTTGAAAGGGTAGAAGTACAATGGACAGTCTCCGCATATTCATCTTGGATATTTGTGTGTCCTTCGCCACGGTAAAATCTGTTACAGCAACTTTTCTGGATATACCTTCGTGTATAATAATGTACAGCTTCCGATCTTCAGGAACAAGTTTTATAAGATGTGTATGCCTAATCAGCTGAATAATATTATCTTTAATTTATTTTATAAGAAAAGAATTCTTCTCCGTATCGGTGGCATAGTTAAAGTCTTGGCTTGAAGAAGCCTTCCTCGTAGGTCTATATTGATCCCGCTTTTATATAATTTGTATATCTACTTCAGACCAAGACCGTTCTATTTCACCAAGTAAAATTATGTCTTGATGACCTGCTCCCATACTTTTCTGTTATTTCTATTCTTAATTCAGCCTTGGTACTGTCTGAGTCCTTTGCAGTTCTTGTATTAGTAACTTAATACCTTGGATTGGAGCTGTCTGCTTCTAAAAACATATTTGTTTTCTCGAAGAGGAGAGCAGTACTGGCTATATGCGTTGGCCTGGGGTGCGACAGTATATCTTGCATATTTTTTTTAATTTCTGCAGTTAACCCTCAACTCAAAATTATTTGGAGCTAATCACTGTAACCACGTCGCCACAAAAGCAAAAAAATATGAACATCTCAAATTGCTTAACTGCAATATGATGGGGTACCTACTCCGACTTTCTTAAACTCCTGTACAACGTGATTGTACATAACCAGCTAGAATACGGAACGTTCTTGTTATAGCGAATCAATACTACTGCTTAGAAAAAACTGAACCTTGTCCAGACCTAAGCTATACGGATAATCATCACGGAAATATCGCCCTATCAGTGCACTTTAAGTTGAATGTGTAGACCCACCCCTCTCTATTTTCACAAAGTAACTCCTAATCTCTCTGATATCTACTTTGTCTAAGCTCTTTGAACCCGTACAATATTGTAGTTCGAAAGTACCTATATTCCTTGTATATATAGTTTCCAGAGATATCAAGCCATAGATGCTAACCCTTATTCAATTAAAACATTACCTTGAAACCAAGAATTATATTAGATTTTGGAATCTCTAGAGACCATTCCAGTTTTAATCTTCAATTCTCTTATACCGTATGGAATCAATCAAACATGCGAAAATATTCCTAATCTTTTTCTTTTTAAGAACAACTTTGCCAAAAAAACCATAATTATTGGAGTAGCCGTTTCTTAGAAAAATAGCTTAGAATATGTACATAAAAAATCGCATCAACAACCCTGTAAAAAAAAACTATACTGCATGGCCTCCGCGCGTAAGAAGTGAAACTTCGTAAATGGAAATGAAAATAGGAAGGGGTAGAAATTCCGTTTTTCGTCGCATGTTACAATTGCGAAAAACAATTACGAGACGAAATGTACTGACTCACTCTCTTTCTCTTTCCTACTTTCTACCTTTGTGGATCTTTCTTTCTCTCTCCCTCTTACGTTGAAATATTGGACGCTACTCGTTGCTAACGCTCGCGCTGGTCTGTAACAGGTATACTACGTGCATTCGAGTGCCACGCATTCACTCTTGCTCTGTCTCTTTCTATTCCCCCTTCCCAGGAACGTTGAAAGTTTAACACAACAGTGCTTTCATACCCCTCCATGGTAGCCTTAAACGTTTAACGCAACCTTGTTGGAAGTTGCATTAAAAGTTTCACTTTAAAAACACGTTCATGATGCTGCGCCTTCCACACCCCGCCCCCCAGTTCTATATTGCGGAAATGCGGACTGCAGTCACCTACAGAGTGACGCAGTCAATCGCGCGACCTGGACGTGTATGGTGGGCGAACGTGTGCGTGCGCGTGTTCGTCCTTAAACTTACACGAAGTTCAACGAAAAGTAGGTGTTTTGTTAGTATAAGTGTTATGTTTACGATATTGACGTTTTTGAAACTAAGCTTGTTATGTGATTAATATTTAAGGGTTTAATAACAATGTCTTCCACTACCATCGAATATGCAAATATGATTTATTGTTAGGGAGTTTGCGAATGTGACATTGTTACGACTCTAAAAGTTCATAGTGAAACTTACCCGGACAGTCAACAACCTGCGAGTCCGCATGTAATATTGCGTGCTGTGTATCGTTTACGCCAAGTATGGGCAACCTTTGACATGTTGTGGGCCAAACTTTAGTGTGCAAATACATTCGCGGACCGGGTACAAAATGTAGTGTATTTTAAAGTAATGTTTTAAACTAGTATTCATAATTTTTAGCGATAGATATTAGACATGAAATTTTTCAAAATGTCTCGCGGGCCGGTTCAAATCTTACAGCGGACTGGATGCCAGTTATTACGGCAATAATTTGCCGTATTTATTTAGAGGTGAGTGGAACAAATATGGAAAAGCAGAGACTAATTTAATAATACCTTCGACGACCTTTACATAACTGACAACATTAAGTGTCATTTGTAGGTATGACTAGACGGAAATGCATAAGGCTGGGTATGTTTCACTATTACTACAGTATAGTTTAAGATATTATGATGTACTTCCGAAAGCTCAATGTTTATAGGTGAATTTGGTGTCATTTTGGAAGCCTTAAAATATGTTCTTTTATTAAAACTACACCGCACACTCATACAATCTGATTTCCGCAGCAACTCACAACTCCTTAATAACGAAAATAAAAAAAAAACAACGAGTAGTGATATCAAAGGGGCTTATCACTGACCCGGGTATCCGATCATTCAAATATAGGAGAAAACGACTATATGTATGTGGTACTGAAAGATATAGCTTTTTGTAGAGATAATATTCCCTATGTTAATTACTTCCATTATTTCATTGCCAAAAAGGGGCTCTTACCTTCATGGGCTTATTATTCACCGATTTCTAAAAAGTCTTAAGGGTTCTATTATTTCCACATCCGAGCTACTATGTCTGCTAAGCTTTGGCCGTCTAAATTAAAATTTAGGAAACGAGCTACCTCAACCATTAATAGGATGACACTTGATTAATGCTTTACGCCTCTGCACCTAGCAAACCTTCGCATCAGAAACTCACTGGTATGCGAATGCAGTTTAAGCGACGGCAATTTAAACCACACCTTCCTCTTCTGTCTTTCATATGACCACCATCACCTTCTAAGCTCTCAAGTAGGCTCTGGTATCCCTTTTCCAACTAGTATTTCTACTCTCCTATTCTACGTATCTAAACTAATCCTACCCCCCCATTATCTCATTTATTAGCGAAAATAATATGAATTATAAATAAAGTCATTATTTATTTATTTCCTTATATTTCGATGCTTTGACTTATGTGTATGATCTTAGCTCGTATTTTTTTATCTTTTTTATTTTATTTATTGAAGTAAAAGTTTTCGAACGGAAACGAGATTCTCTTCATTACCAACGTAATATATATACTTATATATTCATATTAGTAACACTGCGGATATACAACTGCTGTATAGTTGGACATTATTTACATATATAACGTGGAACTAGTCCAAAATATAACCCTATAGCGA
Source organism: Eumeta japonica (assembly GCA_005406025.1). Classification (NCBI taxonomy): domain Eukaryota; kingdom Metazoa; phylum Arthropoda; class Insecta; order Lepidoptera; family Psychidae; genus Eumeta; species Eumeta japonica. The sequence goes on from BGZK01000776.1 coordinate 152,807, forward strand.
CTTAATCTTTGTGATTACAGTGCTTATTTTAATTTACAATTATTATGTGAGCATTTTACAAAAAGACAAGTGTAATAGTTATAGAACAAGTGTTGTTAAAAATTCACATGACTGATTGGAGAAAAATTTTACCTCTTCTTCGATTAGTAAATGCAAAAATCAGCAAACTAATCATGACCCGCGGCCTAAAAAATGTAAGTTTGTAAGGACGAAAATTAAAAATCTCATTATTAAAAACAATTTTATATTATATTTAATAAAATACTTTTTCCTAATTTCTTACTATAGGTACACAAAACACTATGGCAATAGATGCATCAAATAGCGGCACAAATTTTTCAATTATACGTAAGTGCTTCGTCGTTAACTGAAATAACTAACCATCAAAGAATTTTATATGTAATTCTATGAACATATATAAATACAATTTACATTTATAAAAATATTTTAATAGGTCCAAAAGCTCTCACAAGTACAGAAAGGTCAAAATTGTGTTACCATAGAAAATAAATTATAAAACGACATATTTATCGTATGATGATATTTATTATAAAAGTCAGAGAAATTTTACTTGAACCGCGCGTAAAAGTTACACTCACACGATTTTTTTTAAGAAAATTTTAAAGTAATAAAATAGCAACTTTTGAATTTCAAATGGGACCTTATTATAAAAGCACACACATTGCCCCTTAAATGATTAGCTAGCTTTGCTGAGTCTGGTTTTATGAGCAGCAAGGTCATTCTTATGTCTATTGTTAATATTATGAACGTCTCTCATTTTTGGCACGATTTTATATTTCTTTCCTTTGATTTATACCTACTAGTTCTTTGTAAATGTATTGCAACGATACAGTTAAAATATTAATTTCTTTGATTTTTTTTCTGAGAAATGCTGTTAGTCCCAAGTTATAAATGGCACGAATAGCCCACTTCTACAGCACAAAAATTGCGTTTATACCAGCTGCATGACTCCATTGTGAAATCCCATAGGCCAAGAAACTATGAAAGGAACTAAAATAAACTAGTCTCGCGGTACTTTCATTTTCAAGACATCGAATTCTTTTTACTGCATATGCTGCAGAGCTAAGCTTTTTCGCCAATTCCGATATACGGAAATTCCACTATAACTTAGTATCTAAACTCAAACCAAAAAATAGAGGCATGTCCACAATATCCCATATCTCGTCCCTGACTGCTACGTTTATGTCGACCAATTTAGTATTAGACAACGAAAATGCAATTATTTTTGTTTTCTTCTCATTGAGCAAAGATGGTTAATTGTAAACCACTCGACTACTTCTGAAATAGTACTATTTACTTCATCAAAATCTGATTGTTGTCTATTAACCTTAGAAAGCAAGCAAGTTTTATCAGCAAACAGTACAATCCCATGCCCGCCCTTCACAAGGTGTAGTAGATCATTAATATACACTAGAAATAGAAATGCTCCAAGAATTGAACTCTGTGGTACACCCATACCGACTACAGATCTCGAAGACCTCTCACCGTTAATATCAAGACTCTAAACTATGCCACTCAAATACGACTTCATAATTCTAAGTGAGAGATCCCTGACGCCGTAGTGGCGTAGTTTTCTGATTAATGTATCGTGATAAACGCAATCAAATGCCTTGGATAAATCACAGAAAACACCAATTACGTCCCGTTGTTCTTCTCAGGTATCAAAAGCCTGCTGAACGAACTCAACACCGGCTTTGATTGTTGAGGACCTTTAGTAAATCCAAATTGTTTAACGTTCATTAAATTATTGTTATAAAAATACCGCAATAGTTGAATTAAGACCAGTTTTTCAAAAATTTTACTAAGTGTCGGTAGTATTGATATAGGTCTAAAGTTCGAAAGGTCGGATATACTACCGGTCTTAAATATTAGAATTATTTTACTTTGCTTGATAAGATCTGGAAACACCACCATCAACACAAATATTAAAAACCGATACTAAACATGGAGCAATACAGACTAATATTGAATTAATTATTTTTATAGAGAAGCTACCAAGATCAGCAGTCTTTTTCATTGTTATGCATTTAAAGACTTAAGAATAACATAATTGACATGTGCAAATGTAGTGCCACAATCATCAACATTATGTTTCAATAGAGATTTAGCGAGAGTAGGCGATGACTTTAAAAGTTGTGTAGTTATAACTGGAATATTCGTAAAAAAAATTCAAAAACACAATGCTGCGTATTTGTTTAAAATTTTATCGACTATTTTTATTTTAAATTATGAATGACGCGTTGTATGTTTCCAGTTTCTCTATTGATTATATTGCAAGTAGTTTTAATCATATCTGAACTTTTTTTTATTTTGTTATAGATAAATATTGATTTTGCGGCTGCGCATGCACGTTTAAATACTTTGGAATAATTTCTTACATAATTTATTAGCATTTCCGAATTATTATACAATCTTTTCTTGTAAAGTTCATATAATCTACACTTGCTAGTATAAATGCCTTGTGTCGCCCAATCGCTAAATTACAAGGCCTTTTTAACATTAATACTTTTTATCTAAAGATTTTATTACATTCAGACCTGGTCAGAGTTTTAGATTAGTACATTATTTCAGAACTGCTCAAGATGATCAGTGCTCATAGGTACGATTTTTATTTTACGTTTTGTAATTTTTTCAGCATTGATTTCAAACGTCAAGCTATCCACAATGGTCAGATGATAATTTATTTATGACTACTTTATATTGTCGTATAATATTTATAAACATATTAACGAGGCAAGTAAAGGAAGCACCTGTCATCCTAGTCGGCTCCAGATATAATTTTATAATCATTTGAATAAGGATTTATTCTAGTATTTAGATAAGAATTTTCAATAGATTTGTATTAAAATCTCCGCATACAGCAATATATTTACTATTGTTGCCGAATTTATATACAAAATATCATCCATATTTTTTCCGAAAACATCGTATGATGAATTTGAGGGTCTGTACACAATACAATAAGCCGCACAAGTTCTGTATAAGCCGCTTCAATAGTTCGCTCAACAGATAGGCTCACAATATCTGTACGTTCTTTGTATTTTAAATTATTTTTAACTATTATCAGTGAACAGCCAAGTACACATTTTCCCTGCTGAACGAACTTGCTACCTGGTATATACTGAAGCTAAACATGAACTAGTGATTTCTAAGCCAATGTTCTGTTATACATAATATATCGATATCATTATAGTTTAAGAATAATTCAATTTCCTCATCCTTGCTTAGCATTCTCTGTGTATTTTGATGCACCAGATTGGATGTATATTTTTGTTATTATCATTTTTTCCCTCAGTTATTATGGGTGGAATGTCAGTTACTAATACAATGCTATTGTCATTTTTCTTGTTACTGAGTTAATAAAATTCTCATGTAATGTCCAAAATTTACAAGAGGTTCCCTCTATTGTCTTAGAAACTAATTTAAATCATAATTGATGTCAAATGTCTCAATAGAAGCACACAATTGTTTGTCCATGGAACTGGACATTTTAATAATATAAAAACTACTCCGTTACGTTAATTGTTGTTTAATAAATTTTGAAGAAAAATACTTCCTTCTCTTGAAGTAAAAATATTTACCATTAATTCTATTGGTATCAATAAAATAAAACTTGTGTGAGCGACAACAAGTCAATGTGTATATGTATATTAATATTTAATTTGTGTCTGTATTGATTTCCTTTTGCTGTTAAGCTTTGGCTGAAAGGAAAAGCAAACAAAATTACTTTATTTAGATCTGCAATGCTATTTACTGTTAATAAACATTTAACAATATCTTTTTTTGTCTGTCTTTTTCCTTCTACCAATTAGAATTATTATTATTTATGGTATTCGGATGGAAATTAGTTTTAGCAGTTTTTTTGTCCATCTAAGCTGCGGTATGTGTAATGAAGCTGGCATAAATAAAATAATGTTGTTTCTTAAGTGATTGCAAATAACAAAAAATGAAATAAAGTATGACTGATTTGTAACGATATAAGTCTCAGAGTAAAAATCGTGTAAAAATAGCATTTTAAGTATTGTTCAATGTTTCCACATTACTAAAACTTGTGATTCAAAATCTCTGTCAGTGGATGAAATATGTTTTTGGTAACTAGTGGATTTTTAATAAACATCGAAAACAAAGAAATAAATTATTATTGGCATATTAAAGTGTCATACTCTGTAACCATCGAAATAGAAAAGTACAGACTCATAATGTTGAACAAATTTACCTTTATTTGTGGCACATAACTCACACAAATTTTAGTGAGGATATACGACATATTTTTAAACCAAATAAATCTCTTAGAAAAGATCTTATTATTATATTTTCTGGATGTAATTTCGAATGACAATTATTTCTTAACCGAAGAGAAAGGAAGAAGACCCTCGTTGACGATAAAGAGGGAAAGAGTGGGCACACGGTGAACATCTCTACAGCAGTGAAGCCAATATCGTATGCCACGCCTACTACGAAGCCAATTTGGTTTGGTCATTTTGTTTATCTAGGAATACTTCTATGCTTTTCTATTTCTATATCTGTAACGTACGAACAGTTACGTTATTATCAATACAACATTTATGTACTAATCAAATATACTATTTTAGTATTCTAACCACTAGAAAACTAATTTTAATTATATGATAAAGGAAAATTACTTGAACCTTTTCTTTTCATGTAGTGCGTAAGTACATTTTATAAATTTTTCACTCAATTTTTTATTATTTTAAAAATATTGCTTTCAAATAAAATTGTGGTTGGGGTTTTATAGAAATCTCCTAATTTTGCGATATTTTAAAGTAGATTGTACACATTTCATTGGCAACACTGACAATATTTCTTAGTCTAGTGTATTCACAGAGTAACAATAATTAATAATTTTTGTGTTTTGGATGTGTCAAGAATTCCACCCAGTAGAAGTTTAATGTTCTGCAAGTCAACCGTAAAGTAGTACATTAAAAATACCTTATACAATAGTACTTTGTGTTATATACAGTGAAATCCACAGTGAAATTAATGTTTACTATTATCTCTATTCCTGTGCGTTTAAACTAGTCAAAAAGCTATGAAACAAACTCGCTTTTTTTGTCCGTTTAAATTTCTTACTGAACATGAGTAATAATAATTCTATATACGGATTACAACAGAAAAAAGTTTTCAAAATTATTGTCCTTGGTGACTCCGGTGTTGGTAAAACATGTCTCACGTATCGTTTTTGTGAAAATCAATTTTTAGATAAGTCGGAGGCCACAATAGGGGTCGACTTCAGAGAACGAACTGTGTGCATTAACAATGAAGATATAAAGGTAGTTACTGAGAGTACCTGTTTATTTTCAAGTCAGTATTGGTAAGCGTTGTTATCGGTTTTTAATACCACAGGAATTTCATCTATAAATGGTAGCTGTATTTGCCTTATTTAACTGTGGACTTACAAAAACTTTAAATATTTTTTGTTATTAGATACGCCTTATGTATAGGTACATAAGCTCGTTTTACCCATTAGTTTCCCTATGTAGCTAGTATTTCCAGCCAAGTAAGTTCAATATGATATCAATACAAAAATAATGGATGGTTGGCTACAACATGTAATACCATACAGGATGCAACCCACCACTGACCCTCGAATCTGTTGTTTCACTACAAATCTTCATCGAAGTAATTGAATATTGTAGCGTTTTTGACATATGGTCAAGCAATGAGCTGAGAGATGAAAACTTGTTGCTTGATTGTACATCGCGCAAGGTAGTTTGACATTGCATCTGTTGATAGTTTTAACACTCTTGACACCCTGGTGAATGTGAGTGTGCATTTTCTGTATTAGTTACTATATGTTACAGGCAAGTGTCTAATCATGAAATAAATACAATTTGTACTTTACAATCATACAGTAATAAATGTAGTTTAGAAAAACCAAAAAACACACTTTTAAAGCACATTGAACCTAAAAGTGAAAAATAATCCTTTATGAAAAATACTAGTATTATTGTGGAAAAATAGTGAGGTGCTTTGTGCCACATTTTTCATATATAGAGCAACCCATGCTTTTTCCACAATAGTACTAGTGTTTTTTGTCATGGTTCATTATTTTTGAGTTCATATTAAGGATTATTTTTCACTTTTTAGTTTAATGTGCTTTAAAAGCATGTTTTTTAGTTTTTTTAAACTACATTTATTTTTCACTTTTTAGTTCGGTTGATGATAAAAATTTGTAATTTTTAACAATACAACAATAGTTGAATTATTAATAATGCTAATTATTGTTACTAAATTCTACTACAAAACAGTAATTGAATTTAGTAACAGTAATAAGCCACTTGCTCTCACGCAGACGATACGTGACTAAATTATTTGGTCCTGGTGATCGTGATCAGGATAAGAGGATAAACTTATCAAATTATTGTATGGTCATTGCTCCTTGATACTTATGTAAAGTTTCAAATTAATCAGATTTCTAGAAATTGGTGAAAATTAACTCAAAAGATTCCGTTACAAACATATATACATACAACCCATGCTTATGTTAATCCTGGCGTTCCTAATAAGGATAATGGGAAACTGTTATCAAATTATTGCATTGTCATTGGTCCTTGATACGTAATGCAAAGTTTCACATTAATCAGACTTCTTGAAATTGGTGAAAATTAAGCTCAAAGATTCCGTTAACGTACATACATACATAGTTAGATACAACCCAAGCTTATAAAAGCGTGTTAAAAAGCTATAAGAATTTACATCAAAGGCTGGGATAATTTTAATAATATGTTGACATTTCTATGGTCTCACACTAGCCAATATGCTTGTATCTTAAGAGCCCGATACAATTAACATTTTCATAAAAAAATACTACTGACAATTTAGTAATTGTTTGCAAACACATTTCACTAACAACTAGAAAGTTAACATTATTACAATAATAATTAATACCAAAAAAAAAAGAAGACAATATAAGCAGACTAAAATATGCATCCAGATAATTAAATCCTAATGAAATAGCACCATATTCAATAGAATACAAAAATAATGTGTTGATACAATTACACTTCAATAGGTTATAATATAACACTTGAAATACGTCATTACATTTAAACAATTTACAGTTATTACTTATTTTTCAATTTTTTCCACTTTTTTAATTACCGCTTGTTTGTAAGGCCATTACCCCTCGAGAAGAACGAGCAAGAAACTTGAGGATAACTCTTTTCAAACCAATTATGTAGAAATACAAACATATATAAAACTATTGCTGGAAAAAACCTGTAGGAAGTCGAGTTCATTACGTCCATTTATCCTCTAAATATTGTATAGTATCCTTTTGTGCAAAGTGTTTGTTTAATAAATACTTTAAATTTGTATAGGGGTAAATTTTACATATCTACAAGAACCTTACTGAACATGTCGAGCAGGGTAGCTGTGAACAGAAGCAAGTGAACATAGTTTCATAATTTTTTCACCTTTACTTTTTAACTTCCAAAAATGATAAAAAACGCAACCTCACACTATAGTCTCCCAACATTATATATGAAACTTCACATACATTAAAAATGCAAGTTTAAGAGGGCTGTGAAAGATTCGAATAATATTAAACTACTGTTTGCAAGGAAATTGAATAAATGCTTGCGTACATTTGTGAACTTGGATGTGGCAGAAGAAAAATAAAAGTAGGATCAATGCAATGGAAATGGATCTCTGCATAGTAGGTGTGGAGTGTCTTCGAAAGATAGGTAATAGGAAGAGTGGTATCAAAGATTTGTGTAATTGAGAAGATGAGTGACTTGAGTAAAGAATGACGTGCGGCAAAGGGGAGAGGTAAAAAATTTTTTTGGACACTATATTTGAAATTTTTTAGGGACTATACATTTAGGTATATTCATGTATCACTGTAAAGAATTCAGAAATATACATATGCTTGCACCTTTATATGCTGCTTTGGTTATTATGTGGCCATGTAATTCCAATATACTTATTGACAGATTAGTGGAAATATAAATACTGCAAGTACTTGTTCTAACAAAACTAATTGCATTGAAGTGCGAATAAAATTTTATTTTATGAAATATTTTTATTTTTTTTAATATTGTTATTATAGAAAAGATTTAAGATATTTAGCTCTCACTTCTTAAATCCTACTACTTCATCTAACCTTCAATCAAAAATAATCCAAAATAAACACTTGGAGGACTTAAAAACATTGCAGAAATAAATCGCTAGGGTTTTTAAAATTCTGTAATGTATTTGTTATTTTGGATTGTCATACTTTGTTTTCCTTCAGCTACAATTATGGGATACGGCCGGACAAGAGCGTTTTCGAAAATCAATGGTGCAGCATTATTATAGAAATGTTCATGCTGTTGTCATTGTATATGATGCAACGAAACCGGTCACATTTAATGTAAGTCAAACATATATTTTATGTAATAAGTTATTGCTGTTGTATGGATGTCCTTCATGACATTGTTTCCAATATGATATAGCCAGAGAATGGTACATTTTGTGCATATTCATGTACGATTGCATAAACTCTTTTTTACCAACTTTACATACTACAAGATCATTTTAGGATCACGAGTTTATTGGAGAAATGTATAGACGCTTATTATAATAAAAGCTTCAGAGTCCTTAGGTGCCACTACGTCATTAGTGTATTGATTGTATCCTATATACAGGGTTACAGGTTAAGTCGACCTAAATCTTTTAAGAGGTTGTAGTTTCCATTATTCTTGATTAATTTGACTGTGAAACAGCGTACCTTAAACTTAACCATTTTCAAGATATTGGACTATGAAGTTTAAAAAAAAATGGCCGATTTTTTGTTTTTTGTTCAAATTTTTTTTGGGTTTTTTTCCTCTAATTTATTTGTGTTAGCAATTTTTGTGTAGCAGATAAGTTACTTTATTATTTGCAAGACTAAAAATGAAGTTTATTGAACCATCTGGGTCGTAGTAGACAATTGATAGTTATAAACTGAAATAAATTCGATTTTTTTTTTTCAAATATCTTAAAAAAGTCTATGACTTATCCTGAAGATGTGTTTAAAAATATCTATGCTTCATTAGTTGAAATATTTGATAGAAAACTAAAAATAATAGCATTTCAATTTTTAAGGTGTATTAATTAACTCAAGAAAATTAGGATTTTCGGCAATTTTCAATTTTTAATAATTCATAATTAATGGGTTGGAGATACGATGATGGGTGTGAGGACTTTTTTCATTCGAAATATTATGAAGAATAGAAAAAAATTAATTGATTGCAATAAATGCATTTTTTTTAGGCTATATAGTTTTTTGTTGTTTAAACAATAATGTCAAAAAATATCAAGTGTCATCTTACACTTTTATAATCGCAAAGACCTTCCAGACATTAAAAAAAATCACGAATAAAACAATTTTGCAAACGAATGTGATCTTTTAAGTAAGCACCATCTCTTGCACAGTCTGAGGCAATATTCCTCTAAATTGCGAGTTACAACTCTATAAACCCACTATATATTCTTTATGATATCTACCCTAAGAAGTAACAAAGTATCAGAAAATAGTACAATCCTATGTTTATCCTTAGCGAGGTGTGGTAGATCATTAATATTAATTAAAAATAGATATGGTCCAAGAACAACCCTGTGGCACAATCATGTTAACTACATATGCCAACAATCTCTCATCATTAATATCAACACTAAACTGCCACTCAAATATTATTCCAGAAGTCCAAATGATCAAGATCTATCTGGTTTTTGTTCATACTTTAGAGAGCAAGTCTTATATATATAATAATTTTATTGTGAGATAACATATTATTTGCTTATAATATATAAGTAAAGCAAGGCATTTATATATATTAAAGAATATGCAGACAATGCACCTTATTGCAATTTTCTTTTTTTCAGTCTATAACAAGTTGGATGCAAGAAATAGAAGCTCATGGATTAATGAATGCCCCACGTGTTCTAGTGGGCAACAAATGTGATTGTGGCCAAACTGCCGATCGCTTACCAACTACTTACGCTCAACGTTTAGCCGACCAGTATGGCATGCCAGTCAGTATTAATTGAAAAGGATTGAGAGGAGTTTCTATTTTCATATCAAAGACTTGAAAGAATTGCAAATAACAAAATTAATATTGTAGTAAATGCTTTCAATTAAAATTGAAAATGTATTTCAAATTTACTGTTTTTGAAGTAAGCTTATGATAATTATTTAATTATAAAAATCATTTTTTTGTTTATATTCTATACATTCCTTCAATAATAACATCACAATGTGAACTTATTAACTTTCATCACTGTTTGGAAAAAGTGTGTTCACGCCAGACTCAAATACAGGGGCAATAGGTTCAATTGCCCCCCCTCCTCATGCACAACTGCAACACTTTTTTATCTACATCTGTTAAAAGACAATTCTGGGTCTGTGCCTGACGCATACAATAAGTTGAATGTTGTGATGTATGTTTGTGAATTGCATCTGCTTCCTTTCTAGCTTATAAGCTATAAGACTATAGCTTACTTTAAAACACAACTGGTGTATATGAAAGATATTTCTTCCTGTTATATGGCTATTGAAATCTTATTACAATTTTTATATTTCTGAATAAATTAATGTTTTTTTTTCTTATGATGTGGCCCTGGTAATGGTGAAAAAGATGCAGTGAATCGATTAAACATATCAAAATCTCTTTGACTGTTGACATTGTAGTATCAATTTTTTAATTCAATTCATATCATCTTTACTTCATAGGTTTCAATATAATACTTTAAGTACTAATATAATGTTCTATTTTTTTTTTTAATTACAAAAACAATATTTTAAAAATCTACAATGCCCCAATAGGCACACATTTCTAAAATTACTAAAATCTTATCTTAAGTAAAAGAAAAGAAATAAAAAATTATATCTATTACATTATAAGAAGCAATTGTGACTTAAATAAATACTATTCATTAATAAGTAAAAATTTATATGAAGCAATTATTCATGTATTTTTTTAATTACTGTATGATCTTGTTGAATAATGAAGAGGTTTTATTATTTTCTTTCTTAATTTAGTCATCTAAGGTTTGTGTAAAATGTTTCAGCTTTTCGAAACATCAGCTCTACTAGATTCAGAATGTGATAATGTGGAATCTATTTTCATGACACTGGCGCACAAGCTCTACAGTAAACAACCATTAAGGGTCATTAGCGTAGAGGTTTGTAAATATCTATTATAAACCATTAATGATAACTTGTGTTTTGATAAAGATGTATAATTTTACTAAGAGTAGCGATTCAACAACAATTGAATATAATTTCTCTCAGAAAGATGTTATCTTGTAACTTTCTGAACATTATTAAAGGAAAAAGCAACAGAGTTACTGTGAAGTTAATCACGAAAGCATGGCAATGGCTAAAAATGGAATGCGGGGGAGAAGAATCAGAGAGCATTATACCTGCACATTGAGTCATTCGCAGACAAATCAGAGCGACAGTTTCATGCCTTTAACTGTACTTTTTTATGTCATTTCTCATTAAAATAAAATATAGTCTCACTGTCCTAGGGCGAACGCACTTCGAGTCGTCGCGGTGTGGTCAAACTGGCCCAACAGAAGAGTACAAGGCCAAATTCCGCCACAGATAGCTGTTTATGTACATAAGAATAGTATATTGTATTATTTTAATCTTTGTTTAATGTACTGTATATTTCTATCTATATTTGCCATTAGCGGAGCCAAAGAGTATTTAATTTATTGTAGTATTAAAATCGTAAATGTTATCTGATATAATTGATGTGCCTTGTGCAGCAAAAATTAATTTTAACTGTGTTGAATTAAATCTCACTGTTACTGAAGACAACTGCAAATCATCATAAAAATATATAGATAGCTATTTAGTCCAGTAGCAATTTTCTACATTTAATACACAATGTATTTTAGTTGCTTTTTGTTTATTAAAAATGTTTGTTTTGAATATAAAACAAGAATATAGTCACAAATTTACTACAAATCATTCTTGGTTCGATATTCATATGTAATTAGTCCATTTAATAACATTATGTTCACTACTTTTTGGGCTGTTAAACTAACTAAAAAAAGCTTCTACAACATATATATATATGTATATATATATATAAGATTTTTTAAAAATGTTTTTATATAAATTGTATTATATACATAATATTGGCAGTTATTTTATTCACAGTACCTGAATAATCTGTCATATGTAAATTACTTTAATATACCGTATTTCTAATGAAGTATGGAAAGCTTGTATATTCTGAAGTAATAATTTAAAATAAAAGTTATTTATTTTTGTATAGCGATATTGGAATAAAATGAGGATTCCTTAAGAATATTATAAGAAAAAATATTAATTCTATACATAATTTGTAAGCTTAGGAAGGCGAAATAAAATATAGTAAATTAAAACGGAATATAAATGTCCTTTTTTTCTTTGAAATATAATAAATATTTATTCAATTCAATCTTTAACCAATTTCTATAATTATTGTGTTCAAATTTTTCAACCATGATGGATTAGTGAACATTGTAAATTACTTTTGCCTGAGTACTTTTTCAAAACAGTTGTGGCATACTTAAAAAGTGATAAAAATTACAAATATGTAATATATTTAATAAATAGTTGTTTTTAAGTAATATAGAGCAGTGAACTGGTCATTAAGATTTATATTTTTTGTGCTTCCTATGAATTGATTGATTCTGAGAATCTTAAGAATACAAAAACTGATTTAATAAATGAAATAAATACAAAGATATGTCATATGAATTTTAACAATATTGATTACACTGATTTGTATTACCCATGTATGCATTTTTATCATTGGTACAGATTTATTTTAAACCTTATTTTTGCTTCTTGACCACTCAATAATAAGAAGAGAAACAATTTCTGCTGAAAAAGTTTTAGTGTTTTCTTGTTAAATATAATTTGGAAGTCCACTTTTATTTGTCTCGTGGATATGCCACATAAGATGTACAAAAAAGTCACATTAGTTTTTGATCTGTGTGTTCAAAAATTTACTAACAAATGCAATTCCGTTTAATTCCTGATGTCGATAAGTCAAAAAAAATCTTAATTATGCTAGTAAAAAATATAATATTCGTCAAAGGAAAATAACTTGCATATTTCCTGACAAAAATATTCAATCTATCAATTTTTATAATTATACAACTTTTTAATTTGTAAAGTATCATTATGTTGATTTGCATTTGATTTTAATATTATATTAATTAATAAATAATCAAGGTACTGTTTAAAACTATATTGCATATTAGACTCAAATATGGGTTTCATAATACGTTCTAAATAACCAGAAAATATATGTAGAAACAATGATGTCAAATGGTGGAATAGTTTGAAAGATGTAGTGATTAGAGTAGAAAAAGGCATGTTGTATGTCAGAGGTTTGGCCATCTGGAAAGACCGAATAAAAGTAATCTGACAAAAAATTATACAACGAATGTGTGTGATGCAAAGATCTTATGCAGACCAAACTGGTAGCATATTTGGGTTTTTTTTAATAAAAAAAAGCCACATTTTAAACACCTAAAACTGAGGAGCTTGCACGAAAAGATTGATGGATATGGAAATCTATAGTCTCTGCCTAATGCTAACTAATGCTCTACATTGAAACTTAATTTGTCAGTTGGCACATGTAGTTAAAGAATGTAGTTTATGATTCAATCAAAACTTGGTTCAGTACTTCCAAAATAAAATTTGTTTGTAATGAAAAAGATCATAAAAACTCAAAGTTGGTTGGGGAAAAATTTTGTCTTTGTAAATGTCTTTGCCTGTACTGATTGTAATAGGCTAATTTTAATATTGTTAAGAATTATTGTTCTAAAACACTTTTCTATCATTTTTTAATGTGTTTGAACATATTCAACATTCGATTTAGTTTAAAGGTGTGACAAAGAAAAGAAAGGTTATACAAACAGCAAAAAAAATTTGCAAGATCACTAACAGTAACATGTGGTTTAAAAGTCCTAGGTGTGAAAATTGTAGTAAGGTGAAGTTCTCTGGTTGACCCATTATTGGCCGGAATATTGGAGTCAGAAAAAGTGAAGAGAGATCAACATGTCAGTAGCTACAGTATTGCTGAATGGCTGTACATTGATCATGAAACGGTGTTTACATTTATAAAAATCTGAATACCTCTATAAAAAAAACTATATTTATGGCCACATAAACTTACCAAAAGAATCCTTATGAAAATTAACATTCCATTCATTATTTCTTGTTAACACAAATCAATACATACCATTAAATTACCATTACCATTAAATTAAATTTTTTAAACTGATTTATCTTGGAGAATGGTTTAAATATGACAAGATCTTCCAAAAAAGATTGTAGTCAAAACTCAAGATAAGTTCCATAGACAGTGGCAAAATCCATTTAATCACTAAACAATATGATTCTATTATATAGATTGAGATTGGAGAAGTGTTATAAACTTTTTCCACCTGGTCGAACCTTTTAATCCAACCTTTAACGGCAGCAACTAACAAGAATAAGACAATAGCCTGGCCTACACTTAAAAATAGAAAAGGTATATTGTTTCATTCTGATAATGAGAAAACTGTTGGGATGTGTTGATCCATCTACCTTATATCCTTGAATATATCCATTCAGATTCCCACCCACTTCAAAGTTCTTCAGGCAATGTGAGATTAACATCTAGAAAACACTTAAAACTTTTATTATTTTGTTAAAAACCCTAGTTTGTACAGCAATGCTGTGATCATGGCATGCCAAGATGACAACAAGTTAATAATCGATACAGCACATACTTATATAAAATGAATACATTAAAAAAAAAATTATAGGTGTATATAACACGGGAATAAAATTTCTGCCCACTCTAATAAATATTTTGTTGAACATTATTGTAAGTGGAGCATCAAATAGTCTCGTTTTTTTGAATTACTAATTATACAAAGTTTGATGCATTCTGAACAGTAATACGAAATCATTCTTTGCAAAATTTGCCCAAATAAAAGACCAGACTTTTATTCCAATTTTAATACCATTCATCCATTCTTCAACTCAATACCATATCATGATTGTGCGTACAAAGTTTTTTCTTATCTTTAGTTACTCATAAGACTGATTTGTTTCCATCATTTCACTATACTATTTTATAGCAATACATATACCATTGTGTACAGTTTGTCAGAACCGATGAAAAAGCGGAATGTAAGCTTGTTTTTTTTTGGCATTTCCTTTGGTACCCTAAAAACATTGTTTTGAACATGTTTATATTTTATTTATCTGTATGTGTACTCATGTTGAAAACTTGTTGAATTATACAGTTGCATAAAATATTACCCATACACGAAGTGATGTCATCTAGTCTTGACGATCTTTTATTATAGTTTTATGAGATAAAAAGGATGTGTTTCATTTGTGTGGAAGCGGTGCTTATTGTCTGCTTATCGAAGTTATCAATGTTAAACAGAATTAAGTCAGAGGTTATTCGAAGGTTCATTGTGCCTTTGTGTGTCAATTTACTTTGACAGAAGTCAATAACATTGAGCGGGTTTCGGAATAGCCAGATAGACGTCGTCGTGACTACGGCGTTAATGTGAAACCGAAAATAGCAAATATCGTGACTAAATCATTGTGAGATTGAATATTTACCCATAAATCTAAAAACATTAGTTATTCCTCCATCAAAATGTGACACAGAATCCAAAATACTCTTGTTGAAATAAGTTTCTTGTGTTGCCGCCGGCCGTGTGGATTTTAATGCGAGCAGCCGGCATTTTGTGGGCTTCGTCGTACTCACCTGAAAAATAAACTTCATAGCCGCCGATCGCCTGCACTTAGGTACTGACTGTATATTTTTTATTGGTCTTGTACAACTGTTAATAGTATATAACTTACTTAGTACTTGTACAATCTTTCATAAATTGCCATTTCTCTCTAATAAAAAACTACTTAAAAATATTATACGAATCAAGAGCTTTTAATATTCACATGATGTTTTTAAAATAAATATTTTTATTTCTATAATAGTTTTGAAAAAAAATCTTTAATTGATACTAGCGTCCGCCCGTGTAGACTATTTAGTTTGAATTTATTCATCTTATATATCGATCGATTATCGTCATAAAGGTCCGTCTACACGTACGAGCTTGCCTGCGCGCACACTTGTGCAAACTAGTTGCGTAGCACGTTTGTGTAGATGGAACACGGTAACTCGCATAGCCTCGAAAGTTGACTTGCTGAAGAGCCGACTGCGCAGTTTTAGGTTTTCACAGTTGTACTTGAGCGTGTGGACGGTCATTCGCGAGCCACGCTTCAGTTCGGTAAGTTGCCATTAGACGATGCACGTGTTCAGTGGCGGCGCTACACCACTCGTGGACGTCGGCGACATCAGGTTTGTGAGGCCTCTTTTTAATAACTTGTAGGCAAAACTTTTTGCGAGGCCTCTTTTTAATAACTTGTAGGCAAAACTTTTTTGTTTGCGAGGCCCCTTCAGGCGCGAGGCCGTCGGCGGTCGCCGACGCCTAGCGCCGCCACTGCATGTGTTTACGATTACTAAACATTTGAAAATGAGGGATGTTCGAATTTATGTCAAAGAATTTTTAACCGAATCTATAGAATTATATCAATCCTTGTTGGCATTATTGAAAATTAAGAATGAAGAACATTCCTATTGGAACAAAAAAGCTGAAACTTATCACTTAATCGTTAAGAAATTCAAAGAAATAATTAGTATTTTGTTGTTCGGCCCAAATATAACGTTTTTTTTTTCTTCATTAATTGTAATATATATATATACAATTCACTGATCACTTAGATAATTACTTACTTTCTTTCTGAGAGATACAGTTAAACAAGAGATATGGTTAAAAAAATTAAAGTCACCTCTCAAATCTTCGAATAAATTGACATGTGAATGTATATTTCTCCGTAATAACCATTTTTTGCTCTATTTACTTCGACGACGTCGATTTTTTATCTGCTGATTTTATTAAGTAATCTAACAGATGACACCTGTTAGGTGCTAAATGTTGTGTCAGTATTTTATTTAAATAGTGCCCTCTATTAGGAGCAAAATGTGTCTTAGTATTTTATTTAAATAATGCCACTTGTCAGGTAACAAATGTCTGTGATAAAATTTGGCACCTAACAGGTGGCACTATATAAATAAAATACTCCAGTAACTTTTGATACTTGACAAATGGCACTATTTAAATAAAATACTGAGATAACATTTAGCAACTAACAGATAGCTCTATTTAAGTAAAATACTGAGATAAATTTTAACAGCAACAGAATATCTGTTAAATAGTACTAAGAAATTACTGCGATGGCATTTGGCAACTAACAGATGGCACTATTTAAATAAAATACTGAGATGAATGTGGACGTCAACAGATGCCACTGTTTAAATAAAATACTGAGATGAATGTTGGCACCAACAGATGGCACTATTTAAGTAAAATACCGAGATGAATGTTCACACCAACAGATGGCACTGTTTAAATAAAATACGGTGATGAATATTAAACTAACAGATGGCACTATTTAAATAAAGTACTGAGATGAATGTGGACGTCAACAGATGGTACTACTTAAATAAAATACTGAGATAAATGGTGACATCAACAGATGGCACTATTTAAATAAAATACTGAGATGAATGGTGACGTCAACAGATGGCACTACTTAAATAAAATACTGAGATAAATGGTGACATCAACAGATGGCACTACGTAAATAAAATACCGAGTTGAATGTTGACACCAACAGATGGCACTGTTTAAATAAAATACGGTGATGAATATTAAACTAACAGATGGCACTATTTAAATAAAGTACTGAGATGAATGTGGACGTCAACAGATGCCACTATTTAAATAAAATACTGAGATGAATGTTGGCACCAACAGATGGCACTATTTAAGTAAAATACCGAGTTGAATGTTCACACCAACAGATGGCACTGTTTAAATAAAATACGGTGATGAATATTAAACTAACAGATGGCACTATTTAAATAAAGAACTGAGATGAATGTGGACGTCAACAGATGGTACTACTTAAATAAAATACTGAGATAAATGGTGACATCAACAGATGGCACTACTTAAATAAAATACTGAGATAAATGGTGACATCAACAGATGGCACTACGTAAATAAAATACCGAGTTGAATGTTGACACCAACAGATGGCACTGTTTAAATAAAATACGGTGATGAATATTAAACTAACAGATGGCACTATTTAAATAAAGTACTGAGATGAATGTGGACGTCAACAGATGGTACTACTTAAATAAAATACTGAGATAAATGGTGACATCAACAGATGGCACTACGTAAATAAAATACTGGGATGAATGTGGACGTCAACAGATGGCACTGTTTAAATAAAATACTGAGATAAATGGTGACATCAATAGACGGCACTATTTAAGTAAAATACCGAGTTGAATGTTGACGCCAACAGATGGCACTGTTTAAATAAAATACGGTGATGAATATTAAACTAACAGATGGCACTATTTAAATAAAGTACTGAGATGAATGTGGACGTCAACAGATGGTACTACTTAAATAAAATACTGAGATAAATGGTGACATCAACAGATGGCACTACTTAAATAAAATACTGAGATAAATGGTGACATCAACAGATGGCACTATTTAAATAAAATACTGAGATGAATGTGGACGTCAACAGATGGCACTGTTTAAATAAAATACTAAGATGAATGTTGGCACCAACAGATGGCACTATTTTAATAAAATACTGAGATAAATGGTGACATCAATAGATGGCACTATTTAAATAAAATACTGAGATGAATGTTGACATCAACAGATGGCACTATTTAAATAAAATACTGAGATGAATGGTGACACCAACAGATGGCACTATTTTAATAAAATACTTAAATAAATCGTGACATCAACAGATGGCACTATTTAAATAAAATACTGAGATGAATGTGGACGTCAATAGATGGCAATATTTAAATAAAATACTGAGATGAATGCTGACACCAAAAGACGGCACTATTTTAATAAAATACTTAAATAAATGGTGACATCAACAGATGGCACTACTTAAATATAATATTGAAATGAATGTTGATACCAACAGATGGCACTATTTAAATAAAATACTAAGATGAATGATGACACCAACAGATGGCACTATTTAAATAAAATTCTGAGATGAATGTTGATACCAACAGATGGTCCTGTTTAAATAAAATACTGAGATAAATGGTGACATCAACAGATGACACTATTTAAATAAAATACTGAGATGAATGTGGACATCAACAGATGGCACTATTTAAATAAAATGGTGAGAAAAAAATTTTGCGGTCTAACATTTCGTTTTTGTTTTCGTTTCATTTCCATATTCGTTTTTACCTAAGAGGCGTTCTTTTGAAAATATAAAGGCTGAAATTCTGGCTTTCTAAAAATTTCTACAACATTCAAAAGCATTCGACAACATCCCAGTGTTCCAGGATGTTTTGAAAATTTTGGGAATAGTCTGGAACTTTCAAGAACATTCTGGAATGTTGTCGAGTGCTCTTGAACGTTCTCGAAGACTCCGGACTATTGTAGAAATTTTCAAAAGGCAATATTTTCGGCCCTCATATTTCCGAAGAAACGCCCTTAAGGTAAAAACAAAAGTAATCTTGATCGAGAGGGTATAAAGGGCTATCTCGCATCCAATCCCTTGATTTGTTTTTGCGTTCTTGTGGCACGCACATTGTACACTTACTTTTATTTATAATATATTAATTATTCTATTGTGCCAGGTCTTCATTCGCTAAAATCTATAATTAAACGCTTGTTAAATAAATATCATTTAGCACCTCTAAATGTTATTTCCCTGTTGAAAACGTCAAATACAGTCCCACACAAAACAATAGAATCTGTAATGACTTATATGTAATTTATCTGGAAGAAAAAATTTCCAGATAGAGTTAAATTTAGAATCTACATGTAAGTCCATAATAATGACGTTTCTTTATTGGACTTAATGGATTGTAATGTTATTTGTATCTGTATGGATCCTAACTGCACCTTACTTGTAGGTTTGTATCCGTTTTTATCGTAAGTCCATGTGGACATAAAACCAATGTGGATTTCCCAATACGAAATAGAAAATGTTTTAATGCTTTTTAATGACAATTCCACAATCGGAAAAATGATGTATTCTATATGTAAATCCAGATAAGAACTCTGCAGACATATAACTTCCATTAAACATTCCGTTTCGTCCCTTCGAAAGTTTTTATGGGTATGGATATGGATTTGCAGCGACAAAAGCGCATTAGATTCCAATACAATCATTTCTTATTGGAATCTGTTGGATGTTTTCAACAGGGTTAGTGGACTGAGATAAATAATCTGTTAACACTTGCTTAGGTGTTCAATATCTATCAATCCTCTCGAATTAATATTTAATTCGTTGCATAGGGATTCGTAGTGGAAGAAAATTCGAAGAGAGGTCAGCGGTGGGTTTCATGTTGCATGTTGACTCGTGATGCAGGCAAGCGTCTATGTATATTGATTATTTTGTATTACTAAGAGAGTTGGCTGTCTATAGTATTTTCTACCAACCTGGGTCATTCACAGAATACAGATGCGAAGTAACAGCCTCCGCTGTGCCTCAATCGTCCAATGCGTGAGAGTCCTGGTGGCTTACCCCCCACTCCAGAAATCCCTTTTTCATCACATATCCAATTTGTACTAAAGAGGCTGGCAAAGTACTGGTACCTAACTCAAATGGACTTGCAAGTGTCCATGGCCGGCGATGATCATCTACGTTTGATGGCTCCTAGGAGAATTTTTTTTATAGCAATTCCATAAAAAAATTCTTAAGTATAAAATAAATATACATTAAAACCATTAAATTAAGTTAAATTCATCCGGTGACAATAGGCCTAATATAAATAGTCCATTAAGTAAAATTTTAATGTTATACAAAATATTTACATCTGTACTACTATATAGATCTGTAGCGTCTCTCTTTAGATACATTTTTTTTTAATTTCGTGATTAACATTCGTTTTATGACTAACTGATCCCAATTCTATCATTTTTAAAATTTATGTCTCTCTATATGTCTTTTAATACCTCAAGAATGGCTTCACCACGCGATGTCACGATGAAAATTAGTGTACCGCAAGAACATGCGATTGCGCATATGATAGACTACTGTATGTTTTTTTTTTATAACTTAAAACGATTGTGAGAAAAATCGGTATACAGTAAAAACATGTAATTGCGCAAACGATAGGATACTATCGATCTGTCTATATGTTTTTTTTTTATAATTTAAGAAAGGTTTGACTAATTTTCATGTAAAAAATATGAAATATACAGTCAATACATGTTATTGTGCCAATGATAGGACACTGTTTGTCTGTCTGTCTGTATCTCGGTCTGTCTTTATGTTCTTTTATAACTTAAAAACGGCTTGACCGATTTTGATGAAAAATTAATACACAATCAGAATATGTAATTGCGCGAATGATAGCCTACTGTATGTCAATCTATCCGTCTGTTTGTTTGAATTTTTTTTATAACAAAAATATTAATCGGTCTTGATGAAAATTGATTTACAATCAGAACATGTGATTGATAATTTATACCGTGTTTCTGTCTATTTGTTCTTTTATAATTTAGAACCGTTTCATCGACCGTGATGAAAATTAGTATTCAGTTAGAATATCTAATTGTGCAAATAATAGTTTACTGTTTATATGTCTATACGTGTTCTTTTATGACTTATGAATGGTTTAATTGACCGTGATGAAAATTGGTAAACAGTAAGAGTAAATTAGTCTACTATCTGTCTCTTTGTTCTTTTATAACTTAAAAAACAATTCAACCGATCTTAATGAAAATTAGTGCAAACTCAGAACCTGTCATCGCAAAAATTATAGTTTCTATTTTACTTCCATACATTGTATGATACCATAAAAAAATCAATCATTATTCTTTTATTTCTTTAGTTTATATCCATTTGTATATATATACATATTCATATGTTTTTATGTAGTTGTGTGGATAATTTTGCTTTTTATCGAAGATAAGAAAGGTTGAATTATGTATGAAACATTTTATGGAGCGTGGTACGACTTTGAAAAGTGACGAGATGCGTTTTTCATAATTAGGTTGGGGGAGCGGGGCTGTATAATATATATTTTTTGTATTCATTTTTGCGTGCTTAAACCAATCGTTCTATAAATCTGACAATCTGTTGTATTGTGTACTTAAGAATGGGAAAATTTCTGAAAAAGGAAGCTAGCATTCGTTTTGACATTGTTAGCGTATTTTTACTATAAAACCGAATTACTAAACCGTTGCTAAGAATTATTTCGTTGATAAGAAACTTCTCGAGTAAAACAGATTAAGAATTTGCTTTGACTTCATTGTATATTTGTGTTACTACAGATTTTAAAAATTGTTTTATTCACAGAAAGCAACTCTGTTCCCAAGTAATAAAGTATACATTTTATTGTGATACCACGATTTGTCCCGGTTTTGTGCGAAATGGAAGTGACTGGTTTACTGACTAGCTTTAATGAAACGCATGTCGATTTTTCCCGCATTATCTGTAAATTAGAGTGGTGATTTATCTTATCTAATTGAAATATTGAGCAATATTATACCTAATATTGAAACAAGAATCTCATAGCCTAAACTAATTCAAAGAGCGATGATACCAATTTAATGGTAGGTAGAGTTGTATTGATTTTTTGAAACTAAAATGATGCATTGTCAAATAATAAATGTGATGAAAATAAATTCTCTGCGTCTCTTATGTACGTGTAAGCAAGTATACTTAGGTAGGTAAGTCCAGAGGAAGTCACGTACAGACTACTACGAAAAGGGGTGGCTTTATTAATATTCATAATAAAATGGTGATAAAGTAAGAAAAAATGGGAATGTATTTCCATGTTATTATTAATTCGTTTTTTTTGTCTCTGTCCATTCGATACAAAAGCCGTAATCGATTTTAAACTAACTTGCTGATTGGCTGGAGATTTTAAAAATTTAAATATTGCTCTGAACTGGATGAAAAGTTATACTGTGGTGATTTGATCATCTGGAAAGGACGTGTGAAAGGAAATTGACAAAATTCTATAGAGCGAATGTGTGCGATGGTAGGGTTGGCAAGAAACGCTCTCGAAAATTCTTGCAAACAAAATTGATAACACATTGAAGAAAGGTCAACTTTTAAGTGCCTCAAATCGACAAGCTCGATTGAAATGATTGATGGATGTCAGTGAAGCAAGAGGGATATATAAAGATCGTACCGTGTGGAAGTCTGTAGTCTCTACTTATCCTTTTTGTGACATAGACGTGACCTTATAACAGTAATAAAATTTTCAGTGAACAATTGCTGTATCATGAGGGCGGTCGCAGTGTTGTTGTCGTTGCTGGTATGCTGGGACATGCTGGGCGCCACTCCCCTCCATCTCGACTACTTGGACCCCGTCAAATTACAAACAAGAATATCGCCTGACGAGCAAGCAAAAGCCGCCGCTGCGGTCATCCATCGATACGAGCCACGCGTCGATGTAGAGATCGACCCGCTATTGTTTCAGCAGAACAAAGACGCCTTTTCACTGCGGATGCTCGAGGGACGGCTAAATATCAAGGCCAGTTCCGGAGTCGCTGCCGTCTGGGGCTTCAACTACTACCTCAAAAAATACCTCGGCGGGCACGTGTCGTGGCGCATACAGCGCGTACCGCGGCCCGTGGACTTGCCCGCCGCCAACGAAACTGTCACGGCCAACGATAGATTTCGTTATTATCAGAATGTGTACAGCCTCTTATAGTTTCGCATGGTGGGATACCGAACGTTGGCTGCGCCACGTCGATTGGATGGCGTTGAACGGCGTGAATCTAGCGCTGGTGCCGGCTGCTGCCGAAGCCGCATGGGCCGCGATCTATCGTCGACTCGGGCTCAGCGATGACGATCTAGAGCGTCAGTTCACGGGGCCGGCGTTCCTCGCGTGGCTGCGTATGGGCAATGTACGTGGATGGGGTGGCCCGCTACCCGATTCTTGGCATCGACGTCAGCGTAACTTACAGCTCGCAGTCACCGATTATATGTTGCGGCTGGGCATGGTGCCCGTGCTGCCGGCGTTCGCGGGACACGTGCCGAGTGCGCTCCCCGGGCTTTATCCCAACGCTACGTTCTATCGAGTGAACTCCTGGAATAAATTCGGACAAAATTATTGTTGTGCTTTATATCTAGATCCGCGTGACCCGCTGTTTAAAAAACTCGGTCGCCTTTTCTTAGAAGAACTGACCCGTAATTCGGGCCTAGGTCACGTGTATACCGCTGACCCTTTCAATGAAGTGCAATTCGAAGGCATGACCACGGATCTGGTGCGTGCCGCCGCCATCGCTATCGTAGCCGCAATGCGAACCGTCGATGACGACGCCGTGTGGCTGCTGCAAAATTGGATGTTCGTGCACGATCCGCTTGACTGGAGTTTAGAGCGCGTACGCGCATTACTCGAGGCACCGCCGCCGGGCCGCCTACTCATGCTCGACTTACAAGCCGAACAGTGGCCCCAGTACAATTTGTACGATATGTATTACGGCCGTCCATTTATCTGGTGCATGTTGCATAATTTCGGTGGTACGCTCGGAATGTTCGGTGACATGGCGCGTATCAATCGCGACGTGTATGCAGCTCGCGTCGCAACCAATTCTACGATGATCGGAATCGGTCTCACCCCGGAAGGAATTTATCAGAATTATGTCGTATACGAAATGATGTTGGAGTCTGCGTGGCGAACACGGCCCATAGCCGACCTCGACGCGTGGACGGCCGACTACGCGAGCCGCCGCTACGGCTGTGACGCCACCGCCGGTGCCTGGCGTTATTTACTGCGTAGCGTGTACGGAAGCCACGGTAGCAATCGCGTGCGCGGCAAGTACACGGTGACGCGTCGACCGAGCTTGCGCCTTAGGCCGTGGGCATGGTATGCTAGTTACGATTTGATGGCCGCGTGGCGCGGTTTCGTGTACGCGACTACGAAGTGTCGGTCGCTCGGATTTGAACACGATTTGGTGGACATAACGCGACAGGCGCTGCAGTATCGCGCCGACCAGTTGTACTTAGGCGTCCGGCGCGCCGTCGACGCGGACCCGTGGGCTCTCAACGTTACCTCGCTCCGGTTCTTAGATGCGCTCGAGGACATGCATAAGATGCTCGAAACGAATTACGCATTCAGCGCCGCCGATTGGTTAGAAGGAGCGCGCGCCGCTGCGAGCGATCACGACGAGGCGTTCCTTTATGAGACGAATGCCCGCTACCAGATTACTCTGTGGGGCCCGAACGGCGAGGTGGAAGATTACGCTTGTAAGCAGTGGGCGGAGGTGCTACAGCATTATTACATCCCGCGATGGCGTGCCTTCTTACAGGCGGCGGTGACGGCCGAGGCGCGCGGCGCGCGGTTCGATGAACGCGCCGTGCAGGATGCTGTCCGTGCTTCCGTCGAAACGGCGTTCCTCTCGGTGAATATTGATTTCGCCGGTTCCGGCGACGCTCCAACGGTGGCGAGACAACTGTACGAGAAATGGGCTTTTGTGCCGGGTCTCGACGAGTTGCCCCCCGGCCTTGCCCCGTGGCGCAGTCTTCACGCCACCGCCACGCTCTGATCTCCGCGAGGATTACTATAAAATGGAGCCCAGTGTACACACATGCTATTTTCCACTACGCCTAGTTACTGATGACTAGTGACATTATTATTGAGATTATATTCCGTTATTAGATTGTGTCGAATGAAAAGTAGTATAAATATACTGAAAAATTAAATGTTATTGTATATTATCCCAGATTCAATAATAGTAATTTGTAAAATAAAGTTTAGTATACTGGTTATGATTTTATTTAAAATGTAAGTTTTGTAATAATGTAACATAATTCTAAAATAAAAGGGTTAATAAAAAGCCTAAGACTCTTGGTTGTTAACCTTTATTACAATAATTTAAGTCAAAATTACATGTCACCATTAAAAATAATTCATTGAAATTAGTCACAAAGCAGTGACATTGTTTGGTTATCTGTAAGACTAAACGTGAATTACAATAATCAGCAATTCTAAGCTACTAACAAAGTGTTAACAGAAAAGGCATTTCATAGTCTAATTATTTAAAATTATTTAAAACAAAAGGCATTTCATAATCTAATTATTAAAAACAAGTAAAAACTCGCACATTTTAAAACTAAACTTATAAAATATACTATACATAGATATTTATATTAATTGAAATTAAAACATTGTATGGAAAAATTAAAAAAAATATTCATTATACACCTGTTACTAATACAATAATTGACAATTAATATAACAAACAAACATATACAAACAATATATTTATTCGAGCACGACCACAGCCATTTCTCGTTTCCTCTAAATAGGTACTTGAACACACCGTTAGGTATATAGATTTTTCTTCGCAGGGAGCTCTGCTTTTTTATTTCTATTTTGATAATCTCATATTGAATCGGTGGTCGTCCTGCGATATCTCGACCACAATTTCATAGGAATATAACTGGGACTATTGATATTTAGCAAAAGTCGTCCACGAATCCATGCAATGGCAATAAAGCTAAGAAAAAAACATTGATTCACATTGGAAGAATATTACCAACTCGAAAACATCCACATCAAAGGGTATAAACATGCTCAATAGCATTACAAAGAAGCCACCTAGTGCATGCAACCTATCGGAATCTAAGTGCG
The DNA here is from genome assembly GCA_005406025.1 of Eumeta japonica. Lineage (NCBI taxonomy): Eukaryota > Metazoa > Arthropoda > Insecta > Lepidoptera > Psychidae > Eumeta > Eumeta japonica. The sequence goes on from BGZK01000776.1 coordinate 179,560, forward strand.
TCACGACTAGCTGCCACGCATGTCGACCTACTAACATTAACTACATAGAACTCCATATTTTCATTATATTATTCTCAATTACATAATACTCTGTTTTCGTTAAAATATCTATTAATCAGAATCAAATACAATTTATTGATTGCATTCTATCTATTCAATTACGCAAGAGTTGAAGACACATTAAATCAAGAAACGTACGCTTTCAATATTCGCAGCTGGACATAAAAAAAAAAAAGTAGGTAAAACAAGCTGCGCGGGCGCATTACCGCCGGGCCGGTCGCACACCGCATCACATAGATTGCCACAGCGTATTCACAAGAAGATTGGCGTCGAGCGATCGCGCTATCTTCTCGTGCAGGCCGTGACTGAGCCACAACAATCGTAATTTCTCGTACCGTTCATAACACAACCTTAAAGGGTTACCTCGCCTCAGGCCCTGCAACATACAATTAATACGGATTAAGAATTTTTATTTCTTATTATGATTTCTAATTAAACCAATATGCTACAACTATGACCTACACTGCAACACAAGAAACTCTACCGCTGTTAAGTTAGACAAGAAAGCGTCGCAATGCCGTGCAATAGGAAAGGGGAGAGAAGAAGGAAAGGTCGGGGAGCGTTAATCCTGCGCATTGCCTCAATCGCGAGAAATTCCGAGCGGCAGAGTTTCGTTCGTTATACTGTAACCTCTACCCAAAAGAGAATTGATCTTATAAAATATGCAAACTGCCCATTTATGCAATCTTAAAAAACAGTTTCAATATTTGCAATGCCACCGTAAATTATCACAGCTAAGAGCTTATGCTGTGAAGATAAATGCTTATATTATTGTGGTAATTCTTATCAAATGTTATGTTCTAACTTTAAAATTATAAACTAGGAATACATTAATCAACAAAAATACATCAATATGCAGCTGCTTGACTTCATGTTATTTATTTTTTTATTATTACACTTCTGCTGAACAACAGCCTTAATTATTTTTTATATGATTATAGCTTTACATGGTTATTTATTTAATCAACTAATTTATAACAACAGTTCAATAATTAACAAAAATAAATATTTTTTAAAATATCATATTTTGTCTGTATGTTGTTTAAAAAAAAAATGTTTTAAACTGGATTTTGGTTTGTGGTCTTTCCTAAAACATCTAATTTCATTACCAATTAAACTATATAATAGGACATACATACCATTAAATTATAATTAAATTTATAAACAATAAATATGAATTAATGTATTAAGGCAAATAATACAGCATGTAATTAAATACTTAATTAAGATTTAGATTATACTATCCCAACAAGTTATATAAAATTTTCTAAAGGTTGCAAAGAGAGGTCAAACTAAATATTCACATGGTGATTGCAGAGTGGGAGGATAAAAAATGTTATCTTTAAATTTCAAACTTCTCAAATTGTAATGTTACTTGCTTAATGCAACTCTTGGCTTTGTAATAAAAATAAACAAAATTTCACATTTACTATACAGGCAACAATGCAACAAGCGAACCTGGTCGGTCTCGCCATAGGTATCGAGGTATGGAGCCGGCGCGAGTGTGCCACGACTCATCGGTGCCAATAGCAGTAATTCGCAGTCGCGCACGCGCAGGAACACGCCAGCGCCAGCACCGCAACGCATCGCGTGATACATGGCTGCGCCTACGTTCTCGGGGCCGCCGCGCACCCCGCCGACCTAAAAGTCAAAGAAAGCCGACGTTTTATATGCAGGCAAAAACAAAAAATAATTTATCCTAGTTCCATAACCAGCATGCACAAATAGTTTACTTAAATCATTAACAACTTAATTGCATTACTATTTCATTTTTCAACGACAACTACGCCCTACACTCTACTATTATTTATTATGTGTACGCCTCATCCGCAAGGGGGGAGGGGTACATGCAATACGAAATAATTTTTAATAATGAACATAACATCGGAATTTTAAATATTAACATATAGAGCAATGCTTAAAAATAGTGAAGCAAGTAAAGGCAAACTAATTCTTTAAGAAGTTGTGGTATTCAGCACAATAAGGAGACACTTTCGCACTATAACCTTTCTATTTCATAAGGTTAATATGCGACTTCATATGTAGTATATTTATATTTTTGTACTTCAAGTAATAAAAAAGTATAAAGTATTAAATAGAAGTACAAATATACATAGAATTCAAAGTACATACTGCAAATGTAGTCCCATGTAACTTTAGTTAAGGACTCCCTACTAGAGTAATCATGAACTTGGAAAATATAATACAAAATCAGTCGACAACGGACAGCACTTCAACCGAGTTAGAGGTAGTATTGAGAAATGTTTAACACTCTCCTACAGAAATGTATCATTCTTATCATATATATTTATATAACATTGAGGACCTTATAGCTTAAGGTCTACACTCTAGCCCTTTTGCCTATATTAGAAACTAAGTAATATTGTACAGAATAAATATAAAATAACTGATAAATCGTTAATCAAGGTCAGCACTAGTATTACACATACACGTCATACTGTTGTTATCAACATGTAGACAAAATGTCAAACAATTACGAACTTTTAAAAGAAATAATGAGTCATGTCCAAAGACGAAATACATTAAGGGATGACGAAATAGAGACACATCGTTGACCATAAACTCGAAGAAATTATAATGCTGCAAATGGCAACAACGTAAATGTTTGTTTGAATAAGGGATAAGGATATATAATTACAATCCTACACTATAACACACTGACTAATCATCCAATGGTATCGCAAATTGACAATAGTAGTCGGCACAACACTTGTATATAACATACATATTACAATAAATGTACCAACTTTTATTTGTGAGTTTGTACAATATAGATGGCTAATGATAACACAGAAAAAATAAACTATTTCACAATTTTTAGTTTGATTTATAATCCTAATGCTATTCTAACCAAAAGTTCTATATTGGTACAATACATTATGTAACATAATCGGAATAAATTAGATACCTTTGAAATTTCCACTTGACAGCAGTAGCTTTGTGAGCACATTATCTGTCCACATACCAGACACATGGTAGGAGATTTGCTATCTTCGCGAACCTTACTGTAAGGACACGAATATTCCGATATGATGTTCATCAACTCCGAGAAGTCGTCCGGGAGGCGCGTGAGCCGCGGGGGCTCCGGCGGTTCACGGACCAGTATCGGCTCGAGTTCGCCATCGAACCAACGCGTCGACAGCATCGCCCAAGACAGCACTTTCCCGCGTGCCGCTGAACCGCCTATCAGTGCCGAGAACGTCGTTGGAAGGTTGAGGTACGCGCACATCGTGTCCCAAGTATCTCTGCCGGGCATCGTCAATTCGGGCGGCGGCGCTACGTCGCTCAAGAAATAGAACAGTAAACAGCTACAACGCAAGAAACGATGACATTCGCGTTTCACCTCTGACCACACTCGTTCGGGACACACCTGATCCAGTTGTTTACGACCTTTCCATATGCCGCCTAAAAGCGGTAGGAGACCGTCAAGGTCAGAATTATGAAATGAGCAATCTTCTTCGACCTCATCCATAGAGTAGTCTTTGCAAGCATCGAGGTCACAAACGAGGAGCGCCTTGGTGATAGTAGCGCGGAATGCTTCCAATGCGATCTGGCGAGCGAGGTGGTCGGGACGTGCGGGCGAGGCTGTTCGCGAGAAGAGGGCGGGCGCGGCCAAGGCCGCCGTTACCATCGTCGCAAAAGTAACATGTTCCGTGGGCGTTGTACGCTCCAGACTGTGTAATGCACAGAGAGCGTGATGTGCGATCTGTGTAGGCGCAGGCCACACGGCGGGCAATGCGGCCGTAAGTCGCACGAGTGCATGTAGTACGTCGCGGTGCCGCGCCGGTAGCTCGCCAAGGAGTGGCCTGTTTTCTGCTTGCAGAACAGCTTCAGCCGCCAGTAAAGTGAAGGAGGTGGCGCGGTACAGTGCAGCCGATGCGACTGCGCCAGCTAAACTCGTCTCGCCACACACCGCCGGCACCATCTGTCGATGCATAATTATGGAATCAATATTCATTAATCATAATAAAATTAGTAACATTTGATACCTTCACTCACCGCAGAGAAATCTTCGATGAGCGTTTTGGTTGCTTCGTTGTAAGTGGGTACTGCGCCACGGAAGTGTTGCACGAACTCTGTGGAAACCAGCTCCTCGGCGTGTGTCGCCATGAGCAGAGGCGGTTCGCCGTCGTCGTCGACGTCGTAGGTGTCCAAATCGGGCATGGCGCCTACGCTGCGTGCGCGTGCCACACAGTGCATCTCTTCACAGAGCTCAGTGCACGTGTGCACCACCTCAGAACACACGCGGTGTTTGAGTACAAGATATGTGGAGTGTGCGAACGCCTCTTCAGAAAGTGGAGGTGGCGGTATAGGCGGTGTGGGGGGTGCGGGAAGTAAGGGAAGCGCGGTGTTGCATAACCGTTCGCAAAGAGGACAAAGGTATTCTTTCTTTTCGACGTCGAAGGGCGCAGGCTGTCTCAATCTGTAAGGCCTGTCGATTACAAAGGTCATAAATTAGAAATGGTATTTCGCAGAAGACATAGTTTATAAGTTCAACAATAACAACTATTAAACTATACCTTCTGGTCTCCTTTTCCGCAACGTTCTCTACATACTTTCGCCAGCACTGAGCGTGCAGCGCGTGTCCACAAGAAGACACGTGGGGTGCGGGGCCGACGCCGGTGGGAAGCGTGGCGGTGCGGTTGTGACCACCAACGAGCCCATCACCGGGCGCACGTTGCCGGTTCAGCACGGTGGAGTATTGCACGAACGCCATCAAAACCAGTGGGGGAGACTTCGCCTCCACGCGTGCCTATAATATGTTAAATCTTAAAGTCGATAATAGGCTCCCATGTCTTCTAATAATGCACGAACATTTGGTAGCATCTATATTAAATTAGTAAAATCTATACATTAATAAAACAGTAGAGAGAAAAAAATTTTAGTTTAAAAAAATAGTCTGAGGGTATAAGAAACTGTGACTGAACACACTTCCAGGATTTTTTAAAGTTTACTCTGTTTGTTTGCGAATTTGTTCAAAAACTTCACAAAAACTACTTGATAGAATTTGATGAAATTTGATATTGTAATAGCAGAGTAACAAATAAATTAGTTTTTACCATTATCCATTTTTACATTATGTATATTAAAAAACAAAAGCCAGAATGTCGATTGCAACCAGAATCGGAATCAAAAGCAGGGCCAGGATTGGAATCTAAAGTAGCAATAAAATCTAGATTTTGGTTTAGTGACATTGATGTTTTAGTTTCGTTTAGATTTTGGTTTGGTGACATTATCATATGATGAGATTATTTGAGATATGAGAGTAAGTATGATGATCATAAAAGATGAAAGAATTTATTTGATGTCCACGCGACCGGAGCTACGGACGAAAGCTAGTAGAATAAATTCGTTTTATACGGTACAGTACAACGCACGAAACTTTGCCGCTCTGAATTGGCTGCGAATGATATATTACGCAGCTTCAACGCTCCTCGATTCTTCTTTCTTCTCCGCCGCGTTCCTATTTTACGCCATTGCGACGCTTTCGTGACGAACTTCACAGCGGCAAAAATTCGTGCGTTGTTACTAGGAGCTCCTATTTTAATCAGCTCTTTAGGTCAACAAATCCTTATGATAATTATTTGAGCATACACTATTGAATTTTGTGATGAAATACGTTTATTTTATATGTACCACAAAAACTAACTATTAGACGATCGGGGCTTCATTCAAGGCTACCAATTAACAGCATATATAGAGAATATTGGGCTGGTATCTCAATTCGTATTTTCTCTTTTAAAAAATAGTAAAATATTGCCACTATATAACCAAAAAGTATTGATTAAATGAATATAAAGTGCATAATCTACTGATGTACCTCTCTCTATAGGAAAAAACCATTGTTTATCATTATTTTTTTTTAATGAAATTAAATAATTTAAAAATCCAATAAGTTTAAAAAAGTGCCTTCATTTGCAAAAATGCTAATGCACAATCTGCTGTTACAGCATTGTAGTTCGAAACTAATCTACATCGTGGCGCTAGTAGTCCCTTCTATACTCAGCCGTGATGACATTGGACGGGTACCTCTTCCTGACACAAGATGCAGATGCGCGGCGGCTCGGGCAGCGCTCCACCCCACACGCCCAGCGCCACGCCGGTGGGCCGCGGCGGCTGCTCGGCCTCGGCGTCGGCGTCCGTCTCCGTGTCCGTTTCACGGAACAAAGTCGCATTGTTCGTTATGAACGACTTTTGCGCCGCCTGCATTTGGGCCATCAGCTTAGCTCGTCTTTCTGCGGCTAGTTTCGCGCGACGTTGCTTTTCTAAATCTATTAATAAAAATGTATATTACCATAAATTGCATCCCCATAATTATTAAAATATGTTTAAAATATTATCTCTCGTTCTTTAACAAATAGGTTTACCAGCTGACTCGATGTCAGATGACTTTTCACTTTGGTCGGTGTCCATTTTATCATTTTGGTCAGAGATTTCTTCAGATTCGCCCAACAATGATCTGACAACAATAAATATTGTCTTTTTATTTTATTATCATGATCTTCCTCACTAAGACAACATAAAAAATATAACTAAAACTATAACGAAACTAAAAAAAAAGTATAGCTATGGAATTGAAACTTAGTGTAAGGAAATTATTTATTGATACTACACCGTCATTAGTACAGAAAACTAATAGTAGTGCATCAAGTTCATTAGAATATTGTAATAATGACAGAATTATAAAAAAAAGGGAAGATTTGCTTATTTAATTATGTATTGTAACTTTATAACTATAAGTATATGCTATGCTAATACTATAAGTATGGTGTATTATTATAGTCAACGTGGGAATGAGGGATCGAAAGCATGACTAAGGTCAGGATTGAATTTAGGATTCCATGGATATTAGAGATAAAATATTTTATTTACATCCGTGCAACTTCTGAACGAGACCATACAAATATTTTTCAGGGGGTATACAGGAATTAAGCTTTTTTTTTATTCAATAAAACCAGAATACACATGTATGTGTATGTTCGTCGGAACACCGAAGCACAATAATGGCATTAACACGCGACTTCCGTTCGCCAAACGTGAACCGAACTTCCTGCGGAACCAATACGCTCCCCACTAAAACCAGTATTATTGTTCATTAATAACTTAAATGGTTGATCTAGGATCGATAAAGACGTTATTAAATTAGCCACGGCACAGCGGACTATAAAAGATAGGCGTAATTAAAGATAAACTGACATTGCGATCGGCGATCTTCATAAGTGCAAATATAATTTTTTTTTATTGGCTGTAATCTTACCTCATTTTATTGAGTATCCAAACTACGAGCGGGCGGTGAGCATCGACGCGTGGGCTGACGGCCAGCCGCTGCAGCAACGCCAGCACGCCGGCGCGTTGCGCACTCTCGGCGAATGCCACGAACTCGTAGTGTCCGCTCTCTTCGTCACGCATAGCGTACCCGATTAGATGCAAAGCCTGCCAAATAAACAATATTGATCTATTTTTATGGAAAAATTCGACGAACGGCATGTTAGTTTTTAAAATTAAAAAAAAAAGGTATTTGTATGGAATGTATTTTATGTGTCAATAAGTATGTGTGTGTATGTTTGAGTATGAAATCTCCGCGCAATGATCAGTGTTTTGAAAGGTCAAATGATTTTGAACGATATTAATAAAACCACGACTAAAGAAAGATATATCAATATAAAAATGTTTTGTACGTAACTATATATACATACTAAGGACATAATTCTCCAAATTTATTGGTCATTAAGAAAAAATAAAATAATTTTATATTTAGTAGTTTTCGTTTTCTTTACACAACAGGATGTAAGATTCAAAAGTTGAATTCTCGACTTGGGTGCGCTAAACAGCGCTAATTACTCTCTAGAAACAGAACTAATACATGTGGGACATTTTTGGCACGATCTAATGTCTAATAGTGAAACACAAAAATAATGAATATAGGATAAACAAAGACCAAAAATTTTAAGGTTATTGTGTATTGCTTTATATTTCGGTAGCCTACAATATAAACCTACAGAGATAGTGAGTCGAAGGTGCTAAATGAGTGGAGTTAGTCCCGATCCGCCAAGACGAGGCTAAATAGAAACGAAATTACAGTGATCTACGAATTGAAAAGGAATCACAATTACCAATAGTGTTTCTGTAGTAAAACCTGTTGAAAGTGGCCATGTTCCATGTATACTAAGATGCTTTTTGTCAGACCCCCAACTTGTAAATATTTATTTACGCAACGGGTATCAGAATCCTTGTAGCCAAATATTTGTAAAAAAAAAAAGGTCTATGGCAGATGGACGGTCGCTACGAGATAGACCTGAATAGGTTCTGTTTAGCGTTCTAGAACGCTAAATTCCAATTCGTCTTGAGCCGTAAAAACACTAATGTCTTATGAATATTAACACATGGACGAGTAATGGACAGATAGGCTGTGTATTGGGATCACTTTCTTCGTTTATTTCGTCTTCGGCCTATTTGTAATTTTCTTTATGCTGTAAAATTTATTTTAGTATTTAATACGCGTACCTTGTGAACTTGCGTTTCTGAAAAGCAACGCGCTCGTAACTCCAAGGCCCGTTCGAAGACGGTCCTCAGGACGAGCAGCGCCGCCTCGCACTGCAGCAGATGCGCCAGCAGTCGGAACGGCGGCGTCAACCGAGGCAGTTGGGGCGGTGGGCAGCATTCCGGTAGACCTGACACAGTTTTTGAGGTTTGGAGTTAAGTGGAGATGTTAATCTTCGATGTGGGTTATTAGGCGAGAGATAAGCCAGTTAGGGTGGAGCATTTCAGCTGCTTCAGTATTGAACAAGGCTATTTCTTGAGAAGACAAAATTATTGGCAATGATGATCATATTCATGTACAAAACTGGGTGCAACCGCCGTTTTTAAATATTACAATCATAAAAATACACAATAAGTAGGTAGGTTAGAAACTCATGTAACTAAGATACAAAAGTTTGAAAAACTATGGATACCTTTTACATATAACATTTATATGAAAGTAGTTCTCTTTTCCAGTATGAAATGTTAGCATTAACATCGCATTAACGAAAATATAGATTCTTGTGTTGCGTTTTGTACATGACGGTATTTGCGCAGTCATGAGATTACAACTAATTGCACATTGACAAAGTTATTTGTAGCTTACTTTATTAAAAAATAGTACAACCGAGTGACGATCTATCCAAGTGTAAGGTTGATTGTGTGTTCATACCGGCAGCTTTGCGCCTATTCCGTTGCGCTTCTTCGCTACGCGACAACTCCTCCCGAGTGTAGTGATAGAAGAATGTGTCATATTCGTCGTACAATTGCTTTTTCAATGTATAGATTCCGCGATGGTTTGATCCACTGGGCTTAGTGAAGTCTGCTACTTCATTGATCACCGCTTCTAAGCCAGTCTCATGCAGTTGGTCTTCCGGTAAACACCTGCAACGATTGATAAAGTAGCTTTAGGGTTTTATTTATTGACGTAATAACGTCTTATAAATCGATGAACGCCGGCTGCACGCACGAAAAAGCAAGACTCATTGTCGCGTTCTGCCTGAACCGAGCGTGGAAGCGAGAGCGCGGAACAAGCGATAGAGAGGCACGATCGGCCTAAGCGTTCGGCTTGTAACGCATCTATCTCTCTTCTATTCCATCGGCCGATTCGTCGGAATATAAGAGAGACAGCGGCCGCACACAACCTACACGTGACTGTTTTGTCAACTGTTTATAAAATGAAGTGAAAAGTTGATGTGATTTCCATTGTTTATTACAACAACAATTGCGGCATAAAAGATTATAACACAGATTGTAGGATCTTAAATATCACACATGTATATAAATTGTAAATAAATTGTTCATAGCACATTGTTACTTTTAATTAATCTGTATAATTTAAGTAAAAAAATTTTTGAATTAAGGATTGTAAATAAAAGTTAATTTATTGAAACAATTGCAATTTTCAATTAACTCTTTTTTTGTATTATACAAAATAATGATAATTCACTGATAATAAAATTTAATTCAATTCATAAAAGTATGCAATTTTTCATCAATGTTTTCTTATGACATTATCACGTAAAATTATCGTCCATAAACCGACTTTACAGGCAACCAATTTTTAAACAACCGCAACTATATATTTCTTTCCACAACTCATATCGAAAAACGCTAGCTATGAAAATAAATATTGTATCAGTACAAAATTAATTATCTTTATGTTCTGTAAAATTCATGTATACCTGTTAAGTTCAGAATGTGGCATTGGCTTGACACAAAGCATTTGTATGATCTCTTTCTTGGTACGATCTTCAGAAGTGACTTCACCGACGCCCGGCATGTATCGGGAACCGACGACTGAAGACATATATATCATATTAAAAATAATTATACCTTGAGTTACAAAAATAAAAGTAAAATAGTATACCGAAGCAAGTCGAAAGGATCTTATAGTTGCAAACACATAAATAAATATAATTCATATTACCGGTAATGAGCAATCCGAGGAACTCCTCAACCATGCTGATGGTGTGCCTCACATAGTCATCTTCGATCGGCTTAGTTTCGAAATCGGGAGTCGCCCAGTCGAGCAGATTGAATTTATTTAATACGTGAATGATGAATTCATCGCTTTCCATTAGCGAAGCACCAATCTGAAAATGGAATTCTGTGTCCAGGAAAGAATGTCCCATACCATACTAATAAAAACAAATTACATGCTTCTATCTGCTCGCCTATCACAGAGTTTCTTCTTCTATAAACCATTTTACATAAAAATTAAAACTTAAAACAGTTTAACTACATAGCTGTTAATATGTCAAGTATGAATTTTGATGATAATTATGTGTCTTATTGGAGTGTCTTATTTAATCAATATTTAAAATTGCTTTGTCCGTACAAAACTGAAAAAAAGTAGTGCTATTTAATGATTGGGCATAAATAAAATTAAAAAATTACTAACATAAATTAAATAAGTTTAAGATTATTACATAAGCTTTGGTTTGTCCATCTGGAAAGGATGAATGAATATAAATTGAAATCAAAAAATCTATAGAACGAATAGGTATTATGTGAGAGAAGGCAAAGGCAGCCTTAGAAAATGTTATGCAGGCCAAGTTATTAAATAATGTTAAAAAACTGCCAAATATGAGGCAAGGAGATTGATGAGTTGGATTGTATCATTCCATTTCCCTACATTCCCTTTCAGAAGTTTTAATTATGGATCAAGGTGCTTAGACCCTAAGCCGTCCATGCTGGTCCAGATGAATATTGTTGGCAGCGAGTGTTCAGGTATACGAATAGAAGGTAAACGCGTTGACTGCTCCGGCATCAGCATACACATATCCAATCATAGCCCAATACTATTTTTGGTTACTTATATAACCTAAACACAATAATAATGTGCACCTGAAGCATGACAACGTCTCTATCGAGCATCTCGGTGCGGCACTTCACGTTGTGGTAGAAATACAGCTGATTGAGCAAGGAGAACCCGTTGCGCCGCCACATGCCCGCGTGCACTTGCGCCACCATGGTCGCCGTGCGCAATACTGGTTCTGCAGAAATGCGCGAAATTATCATTAGAATGGGCTTCATACTTTTATCTGAATAGATTTATATTTTGCCGTAGTCGTCGTTGGTTTGACCTTCTAGTAGTTTTGTATAGACCCATACTGTAAATATTGTACTTGAATATCATCTTATTCACACTACACAGTTCTATATACTAATTTCTTTAAATTTTTGTATTATGGCTTACTGTTGTGGAAAAATATTTAACCATATATTTTTATGCTGTCAATACTGTCAAATACAAGACCAGCAATTGCAGCGTTGCCTATGCAGTGTTACAGCGCATCTTCAAGTTAACAGATGACGCTATTTCATGACCGTCGTACTGAAGTGGAAAAATGTATGAAGTCCTATAACACGCTATCAGAATCACATAAAATTATACAATATATACAAGATCCGATCGACACATCGTGTCGTCATCCACAGTCTAAACCAGATCATTGACTATACCGTTGTTGATGTCACTGCCTGAGACCCCGCAAACGTCGCCATATTATCCCAAACTACGATTTTTCTCACGTGATCACGCACAATTACCCAGGCGTCGCCATAATGACGTCATTAATAAGCACGAAAACAAAAGAAGTGTACGGTGAGGTATGCGGGGTCACAGGTGGTGTCAATAACAGGAATACAGACAGTGACCCTCGAGCTGGAGTTTGTAGGTGACGACATGAGATTAAAAGAAAGTCTGCGACGACAGCCCAGGTGATGTTTGTGCGGGGTCGTGGACGGTGCCATTTATGACCATTTACGTGCAATGAAGATGGCAACGTGGCCCACAGGAATGGTGTCCATATTTTGGCGAAATGTTTTATTATAACTCATTCGACGACCCGCAGGTTATATCGGTGTCTGACAAAAAAGAGACCTCTTGAACCCTTTACTTTATTCCAAATAAAACAATAATGTAAATAGTATATAACATAAAATTGAACTAAAACCACTGTCTCTGTATTTAAATTCATTATTTTATTTGAAAACGAATTGAACTGTAATTTTGATATTTTATATGTGAAACTGTTATAAATGTGTGAAACAATGCTACAACTTATTCTGGAGTTGTTTTCTATTCTATTCTAAGGAATAGAATATTTATTTAATATAACAACCATAATGCAATAAAAGCTATGGAAAAATTTTATGACCCTAAAAAGGTCTGTCATTGTGGATATAATTTTTACGAGTTGGACAAGACAAGGAGAAGTCTGTAATTATATTTTTGACATCAGTAAATACAAACCGATCAATTCAACAGGCGTTGGTTTAGGTTTGTCGTGATAATCGAATTCCTTGCTGTGGTAGTTCAAGCCATGCTTATGCAGCAACAAATGCAGGCCAGCCAGGAACCTCGATAATGGCTGATGGATGGAGACTGGTTGTGAAGCCACTGAATATGGTATCACAGAGGCGCTGAGTGACCCAAGTTCTGAAAAAGAAGGGGGGCTATATGTTTAAAATGAGATGGTTCTCTACCCATTAAAAATATTTTATTTCAGAATGTTCCGTAACAAAAGGTTGTATAAGTCATTAGCACACACTTGCAGAGAACATACTTGTGCTAAGTTTTAATATTGATATTAAAACTTAGCACTTAGCAATGTTTACAATGTCACTACCACAATTAAGACAGATGAAAGATACTTTAGGGTACCCGCAGACTAGTAAATATTAATTGAGCAACTAATAACTAATCATACATTTAATACAACAATCATGTTTTAGGTAGGTCTTCAGAATGCTTTAGAATTTAGATACACTATGTGCAAATTGCTTTAACATGATAGTGTTAAAATAAATATAAAGTTTGCAAACTATATTGACACATTACTTTGAATTCACCTCAATTTTGGAGCTTCGCAACAAAAATCTATTGATGTTTAAAAGTACAGTTATTGATTCTTAAGGAAACCAACAACTACATATACACTAACTAATTATACTAAAGCAATCAATATGTCAAATTACAAAATATATATTTTCTATAATGACCACTTATAACTAAGTGATCCTTTTAGCAAATAAATTGTCAAAATTTCATTAAAATTTTCTTATATTTTGTTGATGACATAGCTTACTGAATTAATTGATAATGGTACTTTAATGTGACCAGCTTTGTGTTTGTCAGCAATAAACTGACAATTATGTATTATAACAACAAAATAATGAATATTCATTCACAGACAAAATGTAAGTCATATACAACCACAGGAGTCACGACAAGTAAAAACATAAACGAGAATAGAAAATGATTAATTTATACTAATATATATATTAAAAATCAAATTATAGTTATTGTATTTTTCCAAAGTTGTTATACATATGATAAATTTGTAATATAATGGCAGAACAGATAAATAAATAAAATGTGTACATACCGCGTACGACTAGAGGATCAAACTGTTCAATATCGTGCAATCCGCGCAACGTCATGCGATACGCCTTGGCGGTCAGTGTACGGTCTGACGCGCACCACTCCAGTGCTAACGTGATGCTGTGTGCCAACTTCACGTGGAGATTGAAGGCGGATTCCCATTCTGGTTCATACTCCATGTGCTGTCCGACCTGTTCATTAATAATATAATGCAAATTTTATTTCATTATTATCGTAGTTTACATCGAAGTGAAAATGTATCGAATAAATGTTTAATTCATCATTAGTTACCATTATTTCATAATGGGGAATATGTAAAAATTTATATCATACATAAAAGTTAATCAAATATGAAATTATTTAAGACCATCTATTAATAGGTAATTTAGTATTTTGAAAAAGAAATATATAATAGGATATTTTTTAATATCCTTACATTTTAGATTACTGAAAATTCAATAAAACAATGCGTTCTAAAAGAGAAAATATTCATATTTTTTTCCTCTAACTTACAGAATTAAAATCTTTATTTTAATTTAAATACACAGATTTTTTTGCATTCTCCTTGTTGAAAGGGCATTTTTATATCAAATTAATGGACACAAATGTTTTTCTATTTGACACTAACATTATTTTATTTTACATGGATATTTGTTATCTATATTTCAAATATAAGGAAAAATCTATAATTTAAATTCCATCGAAAATTTAATTTAAAAATATAGGCCTAGCATGACGCTCTAGAGAAAAGTCTCTCTATAAGACTATCCTTGTTGCATAACATATTTAATGAAACACGATACGTCAACAGAGACACTCTTCTCTACCACGTCATGCAAGGCCCCTCAAGGGTCCTCAATTGGTGATTATAACAATAATCTCTAATCAAAACTGCTTGTGATTCTTGAGTGTCTTAAATACCTATTTTCGCAATACATAATATCTTATGATCCACACTGAAAATAGTATTAAAAAGTACTATTAAAATTCTGAATATATGTAAATATTAAATTTCATACCAACTTTTGTAATCACATAATTCGTAATCACAATCAACCTTTTATAGCAATAAAACATACATAAACAGACTTCTCTCAGCTACTTTCTTATAATAAAATAACAATTACTGCTCATCTAATGTACATATGGACATATAATTAATTTTTGTAGAGGTACCATCATGGTACACTAATGTTGTACCGTCATATTATACTCTACAATAATATTGGAATACAGTAGTATGCAATGTTTAATGACTTATAAATTCACACTTATTTCTCAGAAGGGTAGGCAGAGTTCACAAATCTCCACAGTATGATCTTTGTATACCTCTTTGGCTTCACTGATGTTCATCGATCAGTTTGTAAGTTCGTTGTTTTCAGACATACAAAACTTGACCCTTATTCAATATGCCACAAATTTTGTCTTCGTAACATTTCCTGGGTCAACAGCCTTACTACTTATTGTCAATAGCATGAATTAGTGCAAATTACATTAACATATATCCAGCAGAAGATTATTATGACATAAATGGAGAGATAATCAAAGATGCAAAACTAACAACTGATAGATAGAAAGCGACTTTTGTGCTATTACTATGCTTCCGTTTTGCATTAACCCACTTTCATTTTGTACATACATCAGTTTTTGTGTTTTGCACTATTACAGTGCAATGAAATTAACCATGACATAAGAATTCACTGTGATCAGTAAGTTACCTTTCCTTGAACAGTTTTTTCATTTGACATAATTAAAGACATATTATCAAATGTGATAAATTCAAAAATTCTGTCATAGTTTGCAAAAAATATTTTATATTTCGTACAGCCTTTTCATTAAAGAATAGAATTTAACTACTTGTTCTAAATTTTAACCTTAATAATGATAGACTAATTTATGAATGTACATAACTCGTACATCGAAATTATTAACAATATGTTTCACCTCATCAGTTTTATATCATCCAATGCCTTCCTTACCTGCCTTACGACAGAATCCATCCCCTGCATCATGACCAACAAATTCAGAATTAGGGACAAGCCGTGAAGGAAACCTTTACGTAGGTCGTCATCCCAAGTGGTGGGCACAGAGCTAA
Organism: Eumeta japonica; assembly: GCA_005406025.1. Taxonomy (NCBI): domain Eukaryota; kingdom Metazoa; phylum Arthropoda; class Insecta; order Lepidoptera; family Psychidae; genus Eumeta; species Eumeta japonica. Next base: position 195,648 of record BGZK01000776.1, read on the forward strand.
GTAGATACTTGACGTCATACAGTACGAACTGAGCACGTTTGAAACCAACTGATACATGGTTACGATCAAATTCCAAACGGCCCTAAAAGAAGAGATACATTTCATGAAAAAATACACAGCATATATGATGTATTTAAATTCAATTTTAGTATCACCTAGAATAAATTCCATAAATTACATATATGTCAGTTTGGCTTACATTTGAAAGTTTTATTTTAATCAAATATAAATGAATAAAATATTTTAAGTGAATTGAATATAAGACAAACTTGTATATATAGTATTCTATTTTATAACACATGTTTTAAATTCTTTATAATTTTTAATTAATTGATAATTTTGATTCATTTTTAATACGAAATAAAATATAAATATTGTTTCTATTTAATAATGAAACATTTGAATGTTATCTAGAAAATATTTAGCAATAGATGTTTTATTCTTAATTTTGTCAGATATTAGCCATCTTTCTTTTTTTTATTTTATTGAATTAATTCTTTACACCTATATTCCTTATAACAGTAGCCATCAACTTCCAAATTACGATAAATCAATCATATCTCACCTTTGAGTTTATCCTTCGCATGCATTCCGACACAAAAGTATTAAGCACGACAAACAGGGCGTCGTGCTGCGCCACCAAGTGGTGCGCCAAGGTCGGCGTCGTAAACAACTGCACTGATAGTGATGATATCGAAAAAGAATGGTCGTGATCGTCGCGCACGAAGTCCTTCATTATCGATGCTGTGGATAGTGGGTTTTTAAGGTTCAAATAATATGTAATAAGTACTATAGTTCTAAATTATTAGTAACTAGAAAAAAATAATATGAATAGAATAATATATATTAAGTGTTAAGATTATGAAATTAATAATAAATATATAAGTGATATCGTGAATAAGATTGAAGCCAGTTGTCTATTCTGTATTAAAACACTTACAAGTACAAAGACTTCTATTGCGTGAGGTGTTAATTCACAGAAGTTCATAATTAGATGCTTGCCTGCAACATGTGTTAACATGCAGCAACATCAAGTATTATAAAGAACAGTATCTATCCAACTCAATCCAACACAATCGAAAGATCAAAAGAAATATGCAGCTAGTTTAACATATTATGGTACAATTTCGAAGAAAATTTCAAAATTATTAAAAATTTATATGAGTTGTAAAACAGATAACGTAAAAATAAGATAAATTGCATAGTAATAAGAAATTCAGTTTTTGCAAATTAACTTATGATGAATGTAAATCAATATATATATATATATATATATATATAGGACAAACTATATGTTATTTTGAAACAAGACACAAAGAATATATTTCGGATTTTAAAAATAACAAAATAGACACACTTCATTTTGCTAAACATTTAATATTGGGACCTTGAATAAGTTCTCACGGTTTCTTGAAAGATGCCAGTAGCAGTACCCCATTCGTGGAATTTTGAATGGTAAAACACATGCAAGGCAGTAGTGTATCTAACCTTAAATTTCAGTGTATGGTGGTTCACTTAGTGTAAACAAAGTAATTTTTTCTTAGTTCTGAAAATGTCTACTTTTGTGCTAAATAAAGTGTATTTGCGGGGAATTTTATTGCACTACTTTATTCAAAAGAAATCTGCAGCTGAAGCACATAGAATTCTTGCTGAGACTTATGGTGACAATGCTTTTTCGGATACGACATGCAGAGACTGGTTTCGACGCTTCCAAAATAATGATTTTGAATTTGAGGATAAAGAATGTTCTAGTGCACCAAAAAAATTTGAAGACGAAAACTTGGAAACGAGGAATTACTCGATCAAGACCGATGTCAGACGATAACAGAACTTGGAAAAACAATCCAAGTAGATGAGTCAACTGTTTCAAAACATTTAAAAGTTTTAGGAATGATCCAGAAGCAAAGACATTGGGTACCGTATGAATTGAAGCCGAGAGACATCGAACATAGTTTTTCACGTGTAAATTACTGCTTCAACGGCAGAAAAGAAAAGGTTTTTTGCACCGCATCATGACTGTCGATGAAAAGTGAGTACACTGTGATAATCTAAAGCATAGAAAATCGTGGAGTGCATCCATGCATCAACATCGTCTGCAAAACCAAATACCTATGGTTCGAAGCTTCTTCTCTGTATGTGGTGGGATCAGCTGAATGTAATTTATTATGAGCTGCTCAAACCAAATGAGATTATCACGAGGGATCGCTATCGACTTCAATTGATACATTTAAGTCGATCCTTATAAGAAAAACGGCCGCTATACAAGCAGAGACACGAAAAAGTGATTTTGCTACATGACAACACTCGGCTTCATGTTGCAAAACCATTGAAAAACCTACCTGGAAACGCTTCAATGGGAAGTTCTACCCCACCCGCCGTATTCACCTGACATAGCCCCTTCTGATTTTCATCTATTCAATTCAATGGCATATGGCCTAGCTGACCAGCGCTTTCATTCTTATGAAGAAGCTAAAATATGGATCGATTCTTGGATAGCCTCAAAAGACATGTCGTTTTTCCGACGCGGAATTCATATACTGCCAGAAAGATAGGAGAAAGTGGTCACTACAGATGGGCATGACTTTGAATCGAATGCTTTTGTTCCTTATAATTTAAATAATTTGTATAATAAAGCTTTAATTTTGTAAAAAAAAAATCAGCGAGAACTTATTCAAGGTCCTGATAGAAACCGGTCAGAAACTCAATAACGATCACAAGTTTGATGTTTTGCATGTGCATGAGAAGGGGTTATGTTTAAATGTTTTGGATTCTTTTGAAATTTTAAAACATAAAGATAATAATAATATGCTCAATGACCAAATCAATATATATAAATCGCCATTGTTGTACACTTGCCTGTAACTATTTGGGTACTATTATCCAAATAGTTACAAGTAAGTGTGGTGATGCTTAGTCTGTGACAATTGGCAGGCATGTTTATTAATGATGGTCTGTGGCTGCTGGTAGAGGGGTTTGTGACACCCCTTAACGTATCGCCTAGTGCGTGACTGCATGTCATATGAGATGGTTGGGAGTGCACCTGTCGGTTGTTTTAATACTCCTTACGCGTGCCAATTATGTTTTTTAACAAGCGATATCGATGTGTAGTCGATATAAAAGTCATATGGTTGATAATTGGCATTACCGTTTCACAGAAAGCGATATCGACTCGACATCTGTCTCACATTGACATTGCTCTCTTTGATGTTACCACAATATAGCTGGTGTTCCCATATTTTCCGCTTTCTTCACAATTCTTTCATTTCTTCCGAATGAATTTGTTGATCAAGAATCATATAGACAATAGCGAGCAATTTGGACTTTAATTTTAGGCAAAAATAAAATACAAAACACTTAGGACAACTAAAACAAAATAGCAAAAGCACTTATTTTGATCACGCGTCAAAATCGAGTCGACTTGGTGTATCGCTTATTCTTTCAAATATCAATAATGTATCCATAATACGACAAATGCTGCTTCGCGCGATACAGATCCGATATCACTTTGACATCGTGTTTTCCGTGTCCATAATACGGAGTGTGTTTGAAAGGCGTTTGAACCGACTCACATCCATATTGATATCACTTGTTAAGAAACATAATTGAACCGCTGGTGAAGTGACTGTCTGCATTTTCCTGAGGATGTGCCTAGTTGGCTTGAAACGTACATAGAAATAATGATACAAGTATTTAGTAGACTAAGATAAATAAAAAATTAACACTTGCTTAGTTGTTTGATATCTGTCAATCCTTTTGAATCAATATTCAATTAGTTGGATAGGGTTTCGTAGTGGAAGAATAGATTCGAGGATCAGGGGTGGGTTACATGCTGCACGTTAATTCATATTGCAGGCAGCATTTAAGTACAAAGATGTACTGAGGGCAAAGAATTCTGCCTTTAGTATGTCTTTACATATTTATCTACAATTGCCCAGGTCTAGCTAAATTAACAGTTAACCCAACCTAGGCGATATGTAGATCACATATATTTGCTTCTTAAACATGTCTCGACAATTGGAATTCGATCCAATATTTGGCATGGGAGGTGAACAAAATTTCCTGTCATGTGAAATCTATTAGTTGAACACTGCTGCTGTCAAACTTTTTATGAATATGTTTCTAATAACTTTCAGTCCACTTCAAAAACAGTCTTAATTCTATTTCATGTGTAATTTTCAATACATCTTTTAAATATCTACATAATCTACACGGTTGGAGCTCTCTTATTGCTCCTGTTAATTTGTCAGGTTATAACCTGAATTAATTGACCTATTATAATAGAGAACATCAATAGGAAGTCTGGTTTCATATTCATCTCAAAATTTCTTGCTATTGTATATCATGATACGAATATCATCAATTTTGACAAAAGTACAAAATAATAGAATTTCAAAATATTGTATTCATACATACACCTTTTTTATTATACTGATTACACCATTTATTATAATGATACCCAAATCTTTACTGAGGTATTCTTTACACATTTTTTTTAATCATTTAAAGGGCCATACTACTACTATACTATAATGGTCTACTTAAAAATATGCCAAAAGACAGTATATTCGATAAAGGTAGAAGCATACATTCGTGCGCTCACCGTAATTCTTGGTGAACAATATCGCCAAAGATTTCTTGGTGTTGTAGTCCATTAGCGTCGTTGCAATGAGAAGTTTATGCCACGCCGTCCTCGCCGCTTTCCACATGTTGCTGTCGTTCTGCATAACGCCGGCCACGATCACACCCGAGCCCACGGCGCCACCCGCGCCCGTACTCGTCACCGTGTCTTCGCCGAGCGCCACTTGGCTGACGGCTAATCGCAGGCTCGGCTCTTGGCTGACGAATGTTTGTATCCTGTTTGCGCGGGAGTGCATAAAGCGGTTCATAAATTCGAATGTACATTTTAATCATGATTGGATTTCGACCCAATATTTCGACTCTTGAATTATATCAAAAACAACAGTTAATAAACATACAATACCAATAGCTCATTACTTCGCTTGTGATATAAAGTTCAATTTTTTTTTTTTAATTTTCCTTGGATATTTCAATAAATATATTATTACAGGATGACGACAATGAAAAGGATTCCATATTCATATGTAGATCATTTGATCAGAATGTTCTTTTTTAATGTCTATACTAGTTTTTTCATTAACCTTATAATAAAAGTCAATTCAATAATTTCAATTGGTTATGTAGAACCAGAGAAGTATGTTTTGGAGAACTATATTATATTTATTTTCATAGGCGAAGTCTCGGTTTATCGTTATTGTTTTTGAAAAATGCATAGTCCATATTATAAAACAAAAAAAAAAACACTTACCAATTAAGCAGTTTCATTGCAAAAATCTGATGGGCGATGACGTGCGCGTGCATGACGAGCACCTTCAGCGACTGGCCGTGCCGGGAGGTGTACCTTTCGAACATGGCCAAGTGGCTGAGTGTTTACATTAATGAAGTAGCACAATCATTTTATGACAATGATTCCTATTGAAGCGTACAAATAAATATTTAAGTAAAAATTAGAGATGTATGAATACTAAGACTAGAGGAATGTGAAAATTAAATTTGTTTAAGAAGAACTAGGTACACTGTTCAAAATCAAAAAATAAAATTTGAATGCCAAAAGGAAAAAATTTATGACAATAAGGTGGTTGATAAGATTACAAAATCATAATTATTCAATGGAGTGTATTGATTTGATGAGAAAAAAAAGTTTACTTAGAAATAAATTTTATCAGAATACTCTTATTAATTTCATCTGAACAGGTCATATAACAGAGATGTTATATGGAGACTAATTTGTCTCATCTCAAAGGATAATATACCAACTGCTATAATAATGTCATTAACGGCGATACTCTTAATACCTATGTAATTTACTAATAATATAAATATAAAAATCCTTTTTTTAACTAAGCAATACCTCCTACTTTATAAAGTAACTAATTATTATAGTTTCACGCGACTGTTTGATTTTAAATATGAATAATAACAAAATCATTTTATTTAAAAGAATTGATAAATTCTGTCTCTGATATGATTTCATGAAATCACTTCATAGCATGACAATAGGCAAAATCGAAAAAAATAAGTTAATAATGCTTTTAGACGAACATTTAATAAAAATTCACCCTATCCATCCATAGCATTATTGATATCGTATTTAATTAATAAAAAAACTGTAATTTTTTTTACATACACATTTTTCTATTTATTGACGACTAAAGTAATCAATACTCATAGATTTAAAAATGAAATAATAAATGAACAATACTATCAGATATTAATTTGTTATTGGTAAAAATGCAACTTACGACATGATGTCCATCTTCAGTTTGTCACAGTTCTGAAAGGTGTTGCATTTAACTAGCGCGCGACCCTCACGGTCTATCAGCGTCACCAGTTTCACTGCCTCGCGATGTTCACTTTTCATCACTCGCATCAACGTTTGGATGACCTGTTCGATAAATAATTACATAATAAAAATTACATATTTATTATTAAATGACATATAAAAAAATACTGTTAAATATGCATGTACTATATATGAAAAGAAATCAAATGTAGATTTTTTTGTCTTGTTACTATCACTACAAAATATGCTAGATTTTATATAAGATGCAATATGTATTTTGTTCATCAGCTATTTTATAGGTCAAATTCATAAATATAACAAAATTATTCTGTAACAAAATCTTTTCATTTGGATTTTGATATCTCTCATGTTTCTATAGATTAACATAATAACCACCTGGTCAAAAGTGTGTGTCTCGTCATTATACACCACAGTGCAGTAACAGTCTGACTGGTCCAAAACTTTCAGAGGGTCCCGTTCTGAATCTCTTAACCTAGAATTTCATATAGTTCAATTATTGCCCAGTTAACACAGGAATATAATAACATTAAAAACACTTATTTATACAGTCTACAGTCTGGTCTTTTAAGTTGTATGTATAGCTTTTGTACAATAGACTTCCCAAGCACATGGGTATGATTAATAAAGATAATGAAAAAACTCATGGACCTACTGAATTAAAAACACTAATAATCTTTAACTTAATATTTTTTATTATTTAATATATTATTCTTTAAATGTGTTTTTCATTCATTGAAAATCACGAAAGACAAACAAATACATATGTAGTTGTATAAATAAATACTTTACAAATTCTTTACATGGATGACCTATATACGTAATGACATTTGGTCAAATAGTATAGGTAAATAATTTTGGTTATAAAAGTTTTTCTGGTCGTAAATATTTCTTAAAATTGTAAATCTTTCAAATATAAAATGAACTTGGACTCAACTTCCATGTAAGCAGACATGACCTTATACACATGGTTGTTTTGTAATTTGGAGTAAAACAAATTATATTACAATTGTAAAATCATGTCACGGAAATAATAGTTGCCTCTCTTGTCGAAAAATATCTGTTTATATACTACCATCAATATAAGTTTAAGGCATGAGATGTATCATGTCGAAGCCCATCATAAAACATAATTATATAAATCAGTAACTGTAACCCTTACAGATTTGATACAATTAAATTCATTATATATTTATTATGCATATGAAAAATGTAATATTACATTAAAACACAATAATAATGTGAAAACTTGAATTTCATATGAAACTAACAAAATCGTAAATACAAACTTTGCTTGAAATTAATTGAGAGTACAATTATTGCCCCAACAAAACCTGTCATTAAATTATTATAATTTACAAAATGAACTAATAATGTACTGATTTAAAATTTTTCGAAAAAAGATTTGTTAATTTAATTAATTAATTTAATTAAATTAATTTTCATAATTGCTATAGATTTGAGTTATTCATTTGTAATAATTGCCAAAATATAACATAACTGATACAGTTAGATATAAGCAATGTACAACATAAAGAAAATTGTTTCCTCGATTTGATTTCATTAGAAAGAAGTTCAAAAATTCTATTCAATTTCGATCACCACTATAACTACCCATACCTTAGCTCATTCGGTAGTCCAGGGGCGTGATCCATTGTAAGAAGTTGGAAACAGTACGCCAGAACCACATTTGCGACTACCTTCATTCTCTCAACCACATCTTGAGGGATACCAGTTTCTTCTTCGTCTTCATTTTCAGCTGCCTGTAAAATACAATTGAAATCTTTTATGGTATCTCAATAAAATATTGAGCATTCAGTCTTTTAAATATAATTTTTTTAGAGTAACTAGCGTGAAATGTGCGACTGCATTGCATCTTAGCATTTGACTTAGATAACAATTTGAATTCGATTTTATCATTTCTTTCTGTATAAACAATTTTAATGGGCAGAAACAGTACCTCATTTTATAATGCTGTGTAAACTAATATATATTTTCATTTTATATGATTTAATTTTTTTATTTATCTAACCCTTAGTTTATGACTAGATAGGCCATAAAATATAATATATGTATAGTTAGTTATATTGGCATTTGACATAAGCCAAAAGTGTGTGGAAAAAAACAGTCACTTATATGAACCCGGGTTGATGATTTATATTCATGAATTATCACTAATATTTAGTTACGGCTATAAGAACTGTTGTAAAATTGAAACGATATGTCGATAATACTATTCCACTTTATATGAGGTCATCAATCTATAATCACATTGAACATAAATACAGTATAATTAACATAGAAAGCTTGTCTGTTAATTTTGTCTTTGGGCAATCAAAAGGAAAATGTCACCAATTCAATTAGCACAAAAGTATTCATTGCCATTTGAACATCAACATAACCACATTTTCTTCTTTAGAAAGTAACAAAGTGTAACTTTACAATGGTTTGTAAAAAAAATAAATAAATGTATATACTCTTTACCGCATGTAATTTACAAAAAGGATCCCTTTTCCAGGCCTCGGTGTCGCCACAGTCACAGCAGCCTCCGCCATTAGACTGGCCCATCTTGTATTTGTGATGTCTATGGGCGGACACCTTGAAGCACTCGACGCACAGTACGCACGTGTTGTCCATTCCTTAAAAAACGATAGAGCTTATCAAAAAAGACATATATTAGTTCAAATTGTAACCATGTAAATAATACGCTAATCAAAAAACTTTCCAGCTGGTTACATTGTATGCACTTTTTTTACAGAGAACTTTCTTCACTGTAAGTGAAAAATAAAAAATATTGAAATGATAGAACATTGTGAAATGTGTTAATAGACGTTTAAAAGTTGTCTATTAATTGAATTTAAATTATACACAGATACATAAATTAAACACAATTTTTCTTATTTTACTTTTATCTGCTGTACATCAACAGCAGCGCATACCCTTTCTTTAGATGTATAACATTGTGTATTAGGCATACTACAAATAGAATGTTCCGGTGGTTTGATCCTCTGGAAATTAAAGTAAAATGACGAAATAAATCTATAGAACGAATGTATGCGATTTAACGGTCGGCAAGGGTCGCCCTAGAAAGTTTTATGCCAACTGTATTGTCATATTTAAAAAATCCAGATTTTTAATCACCCAAAACAAACAAGCTTACATGAAACAGTTGATGGATGTCAGTGAAGCAAGAGAAGTATGTAAAGATCAATAGATATAGAGACCTGTGGTCTCTGCTCACCATTCAGGGAAACAAGTGTGAATTTATAAATAAATAAAAAAATAAAATGGTATAAAATCAAATTTGATTATTGAGTCTTGAATTGAATAGCACCAGTCTCAAACTTTTACTGTTGTATCAATAGTTTACGACATATACAAACAGATAAGGCTCAACGACATTGCTTGAGTTAGTGTGCTTCTAGTAAATGAGAATTTAAAGACCAGTTTTTCAATACTAAAGTGAGTCTGCACATCCTATCCCCAAAACTTATGCACGTTGCTAAGAGGTTAATTTAGATTATCTTTTTATTTATTTGTCTGTTTATATTTCTCTGTAAAGTTTTCATGGCTTAACTATAGAACAGCTTGTAATAAAATTTAAGATGTAAAGATGGGGATGCAATGTCATCAAATTTTTTATTCGATAATAAAAAAAAGTAGAGGTAGAGTAACTCTAAACATATTGCTTACTACCCAGACACTACAAATTTCCTCCTGTACAATGAAAAATACATAAATATACAAAAATACATTAAATAATGCACAAATTAATATTTATTTTCCTACAATGTAATAAAAATGTGTTGTCTGTACATAAACAATGCTACTAACAAAAAGATTACACCTATGATGTCAGCTCACCAAGTACCTAAAATTAGCTGTCGGATAGTCAATATTTGATCATTGCATATTCAATAAACAGCCTCCATTTTCTAGCATATGTTTGAATTGTTTCGCTTTCAACATTTACTCGCTAATGTTTTTTTTTAATCATTATTTTTTTTCTTTTCTGTTATAATAGAGTGATGTTAATCATGTTGAGTACACTCTTGGATTCCAGCCTAGGACAGATATTTGTATTTGACATAATCCACATTAACGCTATCTGTAATCTGTACATTATTAATAAATAAATAAATTGTATTGGTTTTCAGTTTAATATTAAAAAGCTATTTAGTTATTTATAACTAGCTTCCGTCCGTGTGGACGGAATAAATTCCTTTCATTTTATATATCGACCTATAAATTAATTAATCACGATTCTGATCGCCATTCCTTTCTCGATGTCGATTTGTATTATTCTCGATTCCGAACCCAGTGACAATGTGAATAGGTTCCAATTCTGATCGCGATTACGATACCGGTCCCGCTTTCAGTCTGTGATCTCTTCATATTCCGGTTACGATCCTGATTCTAATTTTGGTCCCACGGTCGATTAGGATCTTGCTCCCACACTCGATTTTGAACGCCCCCGGTCTCTGCTTTCGATTCTGCTCCTCGTACCGTTTGCAATTTCGATTTCGTTAGTGGTCACAGTTCCATTTCTGATGATAAATAATATCGCCGATATGATAAAAATTACTTGTAATATAATCAATAGTGAAACTGGAAAACACATACCATCATATAGAATTTCAATTAAAAAACTATGATAAAGTTTAAGAAGAAAAAAAACAAAGAAATTGCTTTTGCTTTTGAACAATTCTTTGCCAGCATTCCAGTTTCAACTACGCAATCTCTAAAATAATCACCCACTCTCGTTGAATCTCTGTTGAAACGAAATGTTGACAATATATATAAATTTACTCATGTCAATTACAATGAAGTTTTATAACATTCAAATGTATAAAAATGAAAAAAAAAAACTGCTGATCTTGATGGCCTTTCTGCAAAAATAATAGATTGTATTGCTCCATGCTAAGTAGTGATTTTTAATGATTGCGTTGATAGTGGTGTGTTTCCTGTTCTAATGAAGCAAAGTAATTCCGTTATTTAAATCCGGTAGAATATCTGACCCTTCTAACTTTAGACCGATATCAATACTACCGACATAGTTGAGTGGTTTAGTATTAATAATCTTCTTCTCAATAAGAGAAAAATAAAACTTATTAAATTTTCCTTGACTAGTGCTAAACCGATTGACGTAATTAATGGTCAGGAAAGAGATACTGAATATTGTGGACATAACCTTATTCCTTGGTCTCACTTTAGATGTTAAATTGCGTTGGGATTCTCGTATTACTAGATTGGCGAAAAAGCTTAGTTCTGCAGAATATGCAGTGAAAACAATTCGGCAACTTACAGATGAAAACATCGCAGGACTAAATTTCAGTTTTTTCAATCTCATGACCTATAGAATTTTGTTATGGGATCATGCAGCCGATATTAACACAATTTTTGTGCTGCAGAAGCAAGCTTGTGCTGTTTATGATTTGAGACCAATATATGTCATCTCTCAGAGAAAAATTTAAGGAAATTAATATTTTAAGTTTAGCATCACAATACATATGTACAAAAACCTGGTATATGTCAAGAGGCATATAGAATTGTATAAAGAAAGAAGCGACATCCATAACATTAACACTAGATATAAAAATGATCTCGCTGCTCATAAAATTCATTTAAGCAAATTTAACAAAACGCATAAGGAGCAACGTGTGTGCTTTTATAATAGGGTCCCGGCTGAAATTCAAAATTTTTCATTTTATGAATTAAAACGTTTCGTTAAAAGAAAATTATATAGCAAGGGCCATTATACTGTGTCTGAATATGTCAATGAAAAAACCCATGGGATTAAACGGTTCCGCTATCAGGTTGCTTCATGTTATCTCTAAGTAATGTACTAAATTATTAATTACTCATATTTTGTATTAATGAGTAATAAAGAGGAAATGTAATAAAGAGCCTTGAGTTTCTCGCCCATTCTTCTCATGGTGAATCAGCTTTTGGAATGGGTGGTAATGTTAATGTCGAAAACAAAAGTTTATGACGCATTTCAAGTGTAATTTCTATTATTTATTCAATAAAGCTATTTTCGATTTTATTTGATTTCGAACGCAGCCGGGACAAATTCCTCTATCAAAATAAAATTTATGGTGTATAACTTGGGGATAGTATTGTTTTTTTTCCTGAATAAAAGGATTTTTATAATGTGGAATAACATAAATATACAGATGAAGCCAAAGCGAAATGTTAATACTCTATTTTATTCAAGGAACTTCTTATTAATGAAATAACTCTTAGCATTGGCTTAGGAATTTACTTTAATAGTAAAAATATGCAGACAACACCACATACGAATGCTAGTTTCCAATTTTATAAATCTAACCGTTCGCGAATAAAATATATCGCCAGTTTCATAGTAATTGTATGAATGGTTTAAGCCCTCAAAATACATACTCGCTTTTATATATTACACAACGGCACTTCCCCCACCTAAGTGCGAAAGGCTTTTTAAAGTCGTATGTCACTCCATAAAGTTTAATATAAAAAACAACACCCCCTTAAAATTCGATGAAAAGCAAATTATACATACACACGCGCGCAACTACGTAATAAGAAATGAATATAGCTACTAAAGAAATAAAAAAATATGGATAATTTATATGGTTATCATACGATGTATGGAAATAACATAGAGCCATTACGCAAGTACAGGTTCTGACTGTACACTAATTTTCCTTAAGATTGGTCAAGCCGTTTTTATATTATAAAAGATCATATAGACAGACAGACAAATAGTAGCCTATTATTTGCTCTTATTGTATACCAATTTTCATCACAATCATCAAACCGTTCTAAGATATAAAAAACATACGCACAGTAATACAGTAGTATATTATTCGCACAATCACATGTTCCTACAGTACACCAATTTTCATCACAATCGGTCAAGCCGTTCTTAAGTTATATAGGACATACAGATAGACGGACAGGCAAATTTGAAAAATAGTAATGAGGTCAATCAGTCATAAAACGAATATCTATCACGAAATTTTGCTAAAAAAAATTTAATGTGTAGACAGACGCTACAAATTTATATGGTAGTATAGATATAACAATATATTTTATACAATTAATATACATTGCATGATTATCTTTCAATTACATTACTGTTTGACAAAACCATGAACTTTTTTATTTCAACATCAAGCAAAGAGGCAGCGATCCACGCCGTGCAGCCTCAAATAGCTCTCAGTTCACCTTGACATGGAAAACCACCACAGTCAGTTAAAAAAAAAAAAGGGACAATATAATACGTAAAGATCCGTCTATGCACGTTAAGCCCAGACGGCGTTGCAAAACATAATGTATGAATGTAAAAATCACCGGTTCTACCGAGAAGTTTGTATTCACTTTCGACTAAATACAGTCGTCTTCAACATTAGGAGGTTACACACCACACTCTCTGCAGCTGTAGGCGGGCTCGCCCTGCTTGAAGACCCGGCCGCAGAGTCGGGAGCGGCGCGGCGGCGGCGGCTCGCCGGCCACCCCGCCCCATACGAACTGCTCCAACGGACGGATGAGCAGACGAGCAGCCAGTTCTTCGTCGTACGAATAATCTGGTAACACGAATATCGATACATTTATCAGAATTTAATCCATGCGGTCGATGAATCGACGTAAAAATAATATATAGTGGAATTTCAATAACTCGAATGTCAAGGGAAATGCAAAAAAAATCGAGTTAACGAGTTTTCGACTTAACAAGAACTTCGAGATACACATGACTTAACTGCTGAACAAAAAGGAACAAACATAACGTTCACAGCTGTGTTACTTAGAAAGTTTCATAAATGTATTCATTCATTGCACGTGTACAAGACAAAAACAATAGATTAGAAGCCCTTAACCCGAACATTCATTTTGGAATTTATTGCTATTATTTCGGGGAATTCCAAGTAAGACGTCATTATATTTTACCAACTACGACTTACGGAGTCTCCTTTTCGGAATTCGAGTTACAAAGTCTAAGTAATTCGAGATACCGCGTATTTAGGGGTTCATCGGAAGGGAATGATATTTTTTTTCGACTTACTGAGGATTTCGACTTAACGAGGTTCGAGTTATTGAGATTCCACTGTATATACGATTCGTTCATTACAAATAATTATGATAAATTGAATTGTAATAAATTAATTTTTATTAAAGTATTAAGTAAAAACATAAAAACAATCAACTATCTTCCCGTGTAGGCAGTTTAGAGCTCGATCCGGCAAAAGAGGAACCGACTCCCGCGTCAGAAACAAAGTTACGTGAAATTTGTGACCGTGCTAAATTTTAAGGAAACAGGTATCATAATCACTTCTTATAAATTTCAAAAAATAATGTAATGTTAAATGCACAAAATATTTTTAAAGGGTAGGTTAAGCATCACTTTATTAAGGTGCACGCGCGGCCCTACACGCGGGTGATTGATAACTTAGAGGTTAACGACTTTGGAAATTAATATACCGTTAAACGTGCATCTCCAAAGAAAACTTAATATAAAAAATTCAATTAATTATTTAATACATATCTAACGACATCCGTGTGCTGCACGAAAAAAAAGATTAATCCATGTATTTTATTTTTTGTAAGCTACCCCTAACATTTTTTTTTCCAACTTCTTTATATAATTATTTGACAATTCACATAAGATATCCGTCTGAATCTTTTTATATCCTATCGTTTCACGAAATTGATGAAAAAATGACAAAGTTATAAAGCTGCAAATTCCGGACATACGAACGAACGAAAAAAGAGACAAGACGCAACTAGAAGAGTTCTTTTCTTGCCATTAGCCGCGAAAACTTAGTGTCAAAATTATTTTACTTTTGCTTAAATTATGTTAATTATTCTCGCAATTTTATAGATAAAATCTTTGTAAAGCAACATTGCAAATGAAAAACAAGCTATTTTAATTTAATCTACAATGAAAAGTTTCGACAGTATGCTCGACGCTTAGGCGTATTGCAGAGTTCTTACCGAGAATGGACCTGTTCGGCAGCGGAGAGAATATCCTCGGCACCGTGACCCTCCAGTGCTCCTGGAAATGCGTCGGGGACAGCAGCCCCGCCTCCATCTTTTCCCTCCATAGCTCGACGACGGCGGCGGCGCGGGCCGGCACCTCGAACCTGTCGGGAGTCGAACCGGCGCCCGTCATGAGAGCATCGAGGTGAAAACGAGAGTAAGCACGGCTACCGGAGCGCGGAGGAGAGAGAACGAGGTCAACGATCTAAGCCAAATCAAAGTATATATAGACTGTTCTCATCTCACTCTATCGAATGTTATGACCGCTAGGAAAAAAAAACACACATGCACACAAGGCGATATGAACTGTCGGCTATGATTAAATTATTTATTTATCAATTAATACGACAGTCCGGCGTCGTCGGGACGTAAGATTAGGAAGTGTACTGCGTCTGGCCCGATGCCACCGAAATGTCTACTCGCAATCAGGAACTCGGATTGTAATTATATTCAAGTGCATACATACATATATATGTATATATGTATGTATATGCACACCGGTGCTCGTAACCCAGTCGTGATCATCATAACAGAATATCAATTCGACAACCATATGCATCTTTTCGAATTTAATGATTTCTTGATGCCAATCGACAGACGCAGGAGATGCACCGAAACGATAAATAATTACGTCATAATTGACGTCAACAAGGTATTATAATTGACGTCAATACGAAGATAACACAAAGTAAAAACCAAATTAAAATCGGATGTAATGACGAAATCGTAAGCGATCATACATGCCCTGCGTGATAAAATATGTAAATAAAAATTAAATGCAGTGCGTTGGTAAGCGCTTCGTTTTAGAACGACTGCTGGACCGATTTGGTTTAATTTTTTTCAAACGTTCTTAATAAACCGAATATTTTTTTAGAGGAAGGAAGAACAATTAAAAAAGTATCCCGAAAACTGTAAAACTCAGGATAAACGGAAGAGCTTTTTTCTATAGGATTTTTTTATGAATTCAAGGCTACGACTAACAACTCGTGACCGGGAGCAGAAGCGGGAATCACATCGAAACCGCTCAAAATAAAGTGCTAGACCAGAATCGTGATTGACATCGAACCTCATATATACGTGAATCCTAAACAGCACTAACTACATACATATGAGAAGTAAATTTAATTTCACTCCTTGCTAGATACAAAAAGAGTACAATATTACTAAAAAGTGTTTACAATTCAATCACTAACCGCCTAAATTAAATTTCATATTGTCCTAGATCATGTATTCATAGCCGTCGGCTGACGCGCGTCCTCGACCGACTAATTCTCTATTTTTATTTTTGTCCCGCATCCAAACACAGCCTCCCGGCCGCTGCTGGTATTTATAAAGGTAGGCTGTCTCGTCCCCGCTTAGCCTTGAGCGCGAATCTCTTTTTTTTTTTATAGATCTCAATGACCAATGACACAACAGCTGCACAACTGCTAAAATCTGCGTAAACCGTCTCTATCTCCCACTGTCGTTAGTTATCTCAAGCTAATATATTTCGATATCGCCATTAGTCACGTTTGATCACAACTATGATGTAAACAGGCAATAACAGTCCTAAGATTTAATAGGATATGTTTGTCTTTCTCTTGGTTAATAATTTCTTTGTTGAATTTTACAAAAGAACTATATTTATTTATGTGACTGTAATAATGAAGTAAAATCTTGAACAAACCATTAGCTGTTTCAGTACATGTATATCCTAAGGAGATAGACGCAGTCAATTTCACCTAAGAAAAATAGTTTTTAAATTTTAATATAAACGTTTTATTGTGAACAAAACCCAACTGGATTTATGTGAATAGGGCATTATTATGCAACATAGCATATTTCACCTCTCCACCTCTATTTTAAGGCGTACAGTATAGCTTGCACTTATAGTATACGATGTTAAAGTCTCAGTTTTAAGATAAAAAAGGTATGCACCACTTATTGCTTTCGTAATCAACAATCAGTTTGCTCGCAAACAATTTGCTTGTCATAACAAACATAAAGCACAAGAAATCATCCACTTTTATAATCGGCCTAACAAAAATCGTATTTTTCTAAACGATCAATAAATTAAAGGAAAATTGTTTAAAGGAGGCAAATGAAAAAAAATTGATTTTTTTCTCTCCCTATCTCTTTTTCATTCAGGTTTCTTAGGCATGAATATAAACAATGAGCTAACACAGATTAATAAAAAGCGCTAAATAAACGCAGAACCTATAAACACAGAAGAGAATATGGCAACGATAGTGTGTGGTAACAGGTCATTATCTATTAGCTGTGTCTATTGTTGCCCACTGATAAACATATAAAGATATGAAGATTAGAAGCATAGGATTAAAGGATTACATACTTGTATTGCCTATCGGTAATTCTACGAACATTTGCAAGAATCCATATTGGCATTCCAAATTGAACTACAAGTCCATTTCATCCAACTATTATATTTGACGTCTAAACGTTTTCTTTTGGTAATCGCTATTTTTTGTATACGTTCTATTATTTTAAATGGGAAAGAGAATTAAATGTGCACTTTGTAGGCCGACACTGTTTTGTCCTTACAAAAATATAAAAAGGGCGATGGCACAGCCAGCACCAAAAGTAACTGTCGAAATGATCACACAAAATTTTGTAGGAGGAAACGGTATCTCAATTGAACTCGAGCTATTATCGTTTTATGGTAACTTGTTTACTTAAAATTGCATCCATCGATAAAAATTTGTAGGAGGCTCGATATCGGTACCTTAATAGAACTCGAGCTATTATCGTTTTATAATGTCTTGCGTACTTAAAAATGCATTCATCGACAAAATTTTGTAGGAGGGCTCGGTATCGATCCCTGAATTGAACTCGAGCTATCATCGTTTTATAATGTCTTGCGTACTTAAAAATGCATTCATCGACAAAATTTTGTAGGAGGGCTCGGTATCGATCCCTTAATTAAACTCGAGCTATCATCATTTTATGATGTCTTGCGTACTTAAAAATGCATTTATCGACAAAATTTTGTAGGAGGGCTCGGTATCAATCCCTTAATTGAACTCGAGCTATCATCATTTTATGATGTCTTGCGTACTTAAAAATGCATTCATCGACAAAATTTTGTAGGAGGGCTCGGTATCGATCCCTTAATTGAACTCGAGCTATCATCCTTTTATAATGTCTTGCGTACTTAAAAATGCATTCATCGACAAAATTTTGTAGGAGGGCTCGGTATCGATCCCTTAATTGAACTCGAGCTATCATCATTTTATGATGTCTTGCGTACTTAAAAATGCATTCATCGACAAAATTTTGTAGGAGGGCTCGGTATCGATCCCTTAATTGAACTCGAGCTATCATCATTTTATGATGTCTTGCGTACTTAAAAATGCATTCATCGACAAAATTTTGTAGGAGGGCTCGGTATCGATCCCTGAATTGAACTCGAGCTATCATCGTTTTATAATGTCTTGCGTACTTAAAAATGCATTCATCGACAAAATTTTGTAGGAGGGCTCGGTATCGATCCCTTAATTAAACTCGAGCTATCATCATTTTATGATGTCTTGCGTACTTAAAAATGCATTTATCGACAAAATTTTGTAGGAGGGCTCGGTATCAATCCCTTAATTGAACTCGAGCTATCATCATTTTATGATGTCTTGCGTACTTAAAAATGCATTCATCGACAAAATTTTGTAGGAGGGCTCGGTATCGATCCCTTAATTGAACTCGAGCTATCATCCTTTTATAATGTCTTGCGTACTTAAAAATGCATTCATCGACAAAATTTTGTAGGAGGGCTCGGTATCGATCCCTTAATTGAACTCGAGCTATCATCATTTTATGATGTCTTGCGTACTTAAAAATGCATTCATCGACAAAATTTTGTAGGAGGGCTCGGTATCGATCCCTTAATTGAACTCGAGCTATCATCATTTTATAATGTCTTGCGTACTTAAAAATGCATTCATCGACAAAATTTTGTAGGAGGGCTCGGTATCGATCCCTTAATTGAACTCGAGCTATCATCATTTTATATGTCTTGCGTACTTAAAAATGCATTCATTGACAAAATTTTGTAGGAGGGCTCGGTATCAATCCCTTAATTAAACTCGAGCTATCATCATTTTATGATGTCTTGCGTACTTAAAAATGCATTCATCGACAAAATTTTGTAGGAGGGCTCGGTATCGATCCCTTAATTGAACTCGAGCTATCATCGTTTTATGATATCTTGCTTACTTAAAATTGCATTAATAAATAAAAATTTGTAGGAGGGCTCGGTATCGATCCCTTAATTAAACTCGAGCTATCATCCTTTTATAATGTCTTGCGTACTTAAAAATGCATTCATCGACAAAATTTTGTAGGAGGGCTCGGTATCGATCCCTTAATTGAACTCGAGCTATCATCGTTTTATAATGTCTTGCGTACTTAAAAATGCATTCATCGACAAAATTTTGTAGGAGGGCTCGGTATCAATCCCTTAATTAAACTCGAGCTATCATCCTTTTATAATGTCTTGCGTACTTAAAAATGCATTCATCGACAAAATTTTGTAGGAGGGCTCGGTATCGATCCCTTAATTAAACTCGAGCTATCATCATTTTATGATGTCTTGCGTACTTAAAAATGCATTCATCGACAAAATTTTGTAGGAGGGCTCGGTATCGATCCCTTAATTGAACTCGAGCTATCATCCTTTTATAATGTCTTGCGTACTTAAAAATGCATTCATCGACAAAATTTTGTAGGAGGGCTCGGTATCGATCCCTTAATTGAACTCGAGCTATCATCCTTTTATAATGTCTTGCGTACTTAAAAATGCATTCATCGACAAAATTTTGTAGGAGGGCTCGGTATCGATCCCTTAATTGAACTCGAGCTATCATCATTTTATGATGTCTTGCTTACTTAAAATTGCATTAATAGATAAAAATTTGTAGGAGGGCTCGGTATCGATCCCTTAATTGAACTCGAGCTATCATCATTTTATGATGTCTTGCGTACTTAAAAATGCATTCATCGACAAAATTTTGTAGGAGGGCTCGGTATCGATCCCTTAATTGAACTCGAGCTATCATCATTTTATGATGTCTTGCGTACTTAAAAATGCATTCATCGATAAAATTTTGTAGGAGGGCTCGGTATCGATCCCTTAATTGAACTCGAGCTATCATCATTTTATAATGTCTTGCGTTCTTAAAAATGCATTCATCGACAAAATTTTGTAGGAGGGCTCGGTATCGATCCCTTAATTGAACTCGAGCTATCATCATTTTATATGTCTTGCGTACTTAAAATGCATTCATCGACAAAATTTTGTAGGAGGGCTCGGTATCGATCCCTTAATTAAACTCGAGCTATCATCATTTTATGATGTCTTGCGTACTTAAAAATGCATTCATCGACAAAATTTTGTAGGAGGGCTCGGTATCGATCCCTTAATTGAACTCGAGCTATCATCGTTTTATGATATCTTGCTTACTTAAAATTGCATTAATAAATAAAATTTGTAGAGAGCTCGGTATCGATCCCTTAATTAAACTCGAGCTATCATCCCTTTATAATGTCTTGCGTACTTAAAATGCATTCATCGACAAAATTTTGTAGGAGGGCTCGGTATCGATCCCTTAATTGAACTCGAGCTATCATCGTTTTATAATGTCTTGCGTACTTAAAATGCATTCATCGACAAAATTTTGTAGGAGGGCTCGGTATCAATCCCTTAATTAAACTCGAGCTATCATCCTTTTATAATGTCTTGCGTACTTAAAAATGCATTCATCGACAAAATTTTGTAGGAGGGCTCGGTATCGATCCCTTAATTGAACTCGAGCTATCATCATTTTATAATGTCTTGCGTACTTAAAAATGCATTCATCGACAAAATTTTGTAGGAGGGCTCGGTATCGATCCCTTAATTGAACTCGAGCTATCATCATTTTATAATGTCTTGCGTACTTAAAAATGCATTCATCGACAAAATTTTGTAGGAGGGCTCGGTATCGATCCCTTAATTGAACTCGAGCTATCATCATTTTATATGTCTTGCGTACTTAAAAATGCATTCATCGACAAAATTTTGTAGGAGGGCTCGGTATCGATCCCTTAATTGAACTCGAGCTATCATCATTTTATAATGTCTTGCGTACTTAAAAATGCATTCATCGACAAAATTTTGTAGGAGGGCTCGGTATCAATCCCTTAATTAAACTCGAGCTATCATCATTTTATGATGTCTTGCGTACTTAAAATGCATTCATCGACAAAATTTTGTAGGAGGGCTCGGTTTCGGTCCCTTAATTGAACTCGAGCTATCATCGTTTTATGATATCTTGCTTACTTAAAATTGCATTAATAGATAGAAATTTGTAGGAGGGCTCGGTATCGATCCCTTAATTAAACTCGAGCTATCATCCTTTTATAATGTCTTGCGTACTTAAAAATGCATTCATCGACAAAATTTTGTAGGAGGGCTCGGTATCGATCCCTTAATTGAACTCGAGCTATCATCGTTTTATGATATCTTGCTTACTTAAAATTGCATTAATAGATAAAAATTTGTAGGAGGGCTCGGTATCGATCCCTTAATTAAACTCGAGCTATCATCCTTTTATAATGTCTTGCGTACTTAAAAATGCATTCATCGACAAAATTTTGTAGGAGGGCTCGGTATCGATCCCTTAATTGAACTCGAGCTATCATCATTTTATAATGTCTTGCGTACTTAAAAATGCATTCATCGACAAAATTTTGTAGGAGGGCTCGGTATCGATCCCTTAATTGAACTCGAGCTATCATCATTTTATATGTCTTGCATACTTAAAAATGCATTCATCGACAAAATTTTGTAGGAAGGCTCGGTATCAATCCCTTAATTAAACTCGAGCTATCATCATTTTATGATGTCTTGCGTACTTAAAAATGCATTCATCGACAAAATTTTGTAGGAGGGCTCGGTATCGATCCCTTAATTGAACTCGAGCTATCATCGTTTTATGATATCTTGCTTACTTAAAATTGCATTAATAAATAAAATTGTAGGAGGCTCGGTATCGATCCCTAATTAAACTCGAGCTATCATCCTTTTATAATGTCTTGCGTACTTAAAATGCATTCATCGACAAAATTTTGTAGGAGGGCTCGGTATCGATCCCTTAATTGAACTCGAGCTATCATCATTTTATAATGTCTTGCGTACTTAAAAATGCATTCATCGACAAAATTTTTTAGGAGGGCTCGGTATCAATCCCTTAATTAAACTCGAGCTATCATCATTTTATGATGTCTTGCGTACTTAAAAATGCATTCATCGACAAAATTTTGTAGGAGGGCTCGGTATCAATCCCTTAATTAAACTCGAGCTATCATCATTTTATGATGTCTTGCGTACTTAAAAATGCATTCATCGACAAAATTTTGTAGGAGGGCTCGGTGTCGATCCCTGAATTGAACTCGAGCTATCATCGTTTTATGATGTCTTTTTAGCCCAGTCAAAATAAGATTTAACCTAAGAAAAAAGTAAAACTGCAATTTCCTTTAAACATTTAATATTTTAAAGAGAATGAAGTTCCACTGACTAATAATTGAGCATAAAAAAACTGAAGTAGGTGAAATTAAATAAGATATTTTTGCAAGAAAAAATATGCTAAAATGATAAACTAACCGAGAATGTTCAATGAGGGTAAAATGCCGATAAGGATTGTTCATTTTTAAGAAATTAAATAAAATTATCTAGAAATAACCTAACCGGTGAACCGTGATACTAAGTCGTCTCTACGGTTTGTATTCGCAAACATCGTTGTAGTTTTTCATTTAAATTGTCAATTTTTTAAATTTTAGGTGAAACAAACTAAATTCAATCTTTTTTTTTTTATCCCGACTAACAATTACTACAATTGTACATGCGAACTGACGCATATAACTAAAAAATGCTATTTAATATTTAAAAATATGTTTGATAAACAACAAATTAAAATGAAAAAAGTTATTGTATTTGATCATTAAGCACCAAAAGCTTATCCCATAAAACACCAGTTACGTGATTCGCGACAAATGTCTGGTTCATAAAACATAAACGAAAAATAGGGTTATTCAAAAAAATGTATACCAACAGCACTTTTTTTTGTGTTCTGTTACGAAGAACAGAATTGCTAAATTTTTTTTTAAAAGGTAGCAATTAAAACAGCTAGTTGTAATTTATGTCAGCCAAATTATTTTTTAGTCTAATTTGACAGTTATTTAAGATATCTTGCTTACTTAAAATTTTATCGTACATATCCATATCTATTTCTACCATATCCATTCAAAAATTTACCTATAAGGTAGAGACGCCTTTTTAGATAAATTTTAGAACGTTGTTGAAAAATTAATTGATAATTGATATCCCTAAAATGTCCAAATAAGTCATTATTCTCATTAGGATTTCGAGTCTAAGAAAAGTCAAAACGGAACCCTTATACATAGTACCACTATAATGCTTGACTGTCTTGACTGACGTCACGGCCATTTTTCTCGATGACTATTTTTATTATAACGATTTAATATTCACTATAATTATTGCAGAAATAAGTGCAGTAAAAGAATTTAGATGCATTTTTTTATTGGAACGTTGATCGAATTCGATAACATAAATATATTTTTTTAATAAGCGCATAAGGCAATATTTATAAGAACTTGCATTGCATTATTTATTACTTAGACCCAAAAGCGTTTGATTAAACACCATTCGTTACTTACATCTGGGAATTTATAGAGCGATAATAATTTCAAGTGGTTGGTCTGATATAAGTCGCAATTTCGAACACTAATTTGCGGTTTACGGACGAAATACAAAATCTACAAAATTTTCTTCATCTTTGTTCAATTAGTAAACTGCTAACGCGTCGGCCAATTTTCATATAAAAATACACACATTACAATATAAAATATTCATGTTTTATATGGATGGATCCATATTATCCAATTATCTAGGATCGATACATGATAAACTTATCAGCTGGTTTTCCGGCGAGCGAGTTCCCTATTCCGGTGTCAAACTAGATGTCCCATTTGTGCTAAGCTATTTATAAGTGCCGTGTCAATTGCAATGAAGAATACAATGGCTACCTCTTTATAATTGAAATTGGCATTATTTTCATGTGATCTTATAAAAATATTATATTATGGTTATTGGAAGAATTTATAATTAAAGAAAATCAATAAGTAAATATGAAACAAACTAAATAAAAATCTAGCGTTTCACCAACAAAATATATTTGTCTTATTATAATCAGAAAAATGACAAACACAACACTTTTATTTATTATATATACCTATATATAAATGTGAGATATAGGGAAGCAACGAGTTAAACACAGTACGTGTCAAATATCTTGACTGGGTTGAATTTAGCTCCGAATAGCGTCGCAATAAAAGGATTAGTCTCAGCAGTGCGTTACCGGGATGAGGGGCCAGTCAAGATGTTGCGCGCGTACTGTCCGCGACAAACACGCATACGGACACCGGCAGCGACGGAGGGGGTATGATGACGTAAGAGAGCGTCATGCCGTTAGCCGTCACGGTCGCGTTCGTAGCATGTCAATAGATGTTCTACATCAAAATCCCTCGGGACTACACAGACGGAAACACCATCATAGATAAATATAACGTCAGATATCGCCCGCACCAGAATCGGGTATTTGGCAGACGATCCAGATGTCGGCGTGGCGCGCGCGGCGTCCGGCCTGCGGCGGCGGCCTCGACTGCGGCATTGAACTCGTTGCCGGACGAGCTCGTTAAGGGACGAGACACGATTTTGCGTCTCAACACGGCGGCGGGCGGTGTTTCGCACGTGTCACTGGCGGCCGGCGTTGAGCCGTGCGGTCGGGAAAAGCGACGAAGAGAATGACTGGCGCGATAGATTTATATATATTGTATATTTAAAAATTTATGACGAGTCGCGTGTATTTATATATGTGAGCTGTCGTAGTTTTACAATACGACTCAGTGTAGAAACACTTATTTCGGCACGAAAATACGTTTCGAGCAGCAAAAATGGCACGTTTACGAAATCGAAATGTTAGTCATTGCAGATAAAGAGAAGTCGTTCTTGGCTGCTAAATATCGACGCAATAGAAACATTCTAAGTATAGTTCTTACGACTGCATCTTTCTAAGATATCTTACATTTACACGTATATTTAACAGATATTTGGCGACATTCTGATGAGCGCTCCTTGATGCTAACTTCATTGTACTCGATATCGATAGATTGCCATGTTATTATTTTAAATATCTCATTAGCAATGTTTATATGTAACAGAAGCTATGATACTTCCATAAAGTTGAAATAACTTCGAGTATATTACTCATTTTACAAAGATATGCCATCAAGAGTTTCATGAACATCAGAGTACTTGGCTTCTAAACCCGCACACCAGACGCTGGTTGACAAATATGAATATGAAAGCGTATGAAGTACTCTTTGACACGAGGATATCCTATATTTTCTCACTCCATAAGACTAAGAATTCACTATCATTATGTGAAAGTTTGTGATGATGAAAGCGAAACACAGTTTCTGTGTTAAAAAATATTAATTAACAGAACAGGACATTAAGAGAAAGCCAGACAGAGTCGGAAACAAATGAGAGAAAAATGATAGTGATTTTTCAAAGTTCAGGGCATAAGCAGTATGTTTTTATAAGACACAAGGCGTCCATAATGATGTTTATATATAAAAAAAAAAACATTTTTCCTTTTAATATATAAAAACAAAAGGTTATCCGGTTTTTTTTCTTGTGTGATCGAAATGAAATCGATACTTGGATTAATATCGAGATCGAAATCGAAAGTTAAGCCAGGATTACAATTTAACTCGAGATCAGAATCGTAAGGAGCAATTCCACAAATTACGTCACACGATATGGGTAAGGGAGGTGGTCAACAAGGTGTAACATCATAACACATTGTGACAAGGTGGGAGGACGAGACATATGCTTCGTGACGTTACATATATAAATGTACAATATTAAAATTCTCGATTTCATATCTAACGAAAACCTTTAAATTACTTGATTTACTGTTTATTTTATATAAAAAAGAAATAGAAACACGGCAATAATTTTGGACGTGACTCTCGGGAAGGGTGAGTCACATAAATGCGACGTCCTGTGACAAGGCCGGAGGGGGGAACCGCACAAATCAGGAAATTCGCGTGGCGTAACTTATGGCCCCCAATCCGGTGCGAATCCGGCAGCGGACGTTAAAACAGGACCGTAATAGAGACGGAACAGATCTGAATCGGCAACGAGATCGAGATGAAAATCGATTGTGTGGAAATCGGCCCATCCGTGTATACTCCACAATCGTACAATTTGGTTGGTTAGTTTTAAATTTGCTTGATAAACTATATATATACTGATTGCGATATAATAGTGACATTGTATTTTTATCATTTTTTTTTAGATTTCGACGCATTTATGTCAACTTCTGAATAAGCAGCAAAAATCAATGAAAACTTCATCAATTGCACGGCATGGAACGAAGGCAAAAAAAAAAAACCGCAATTAGTAAACAAATACTATACAAATACTTTACGTCACCCGTGAGCTACGGCAGATAATCTATGGACAATCTGTCAGATCTTAAGGGTTGCGTTTGCGTTTTATCTCTTTTAGTGAGACCCGCCGCGCAGTCGGCGCACTGACACTATCGTCGCAACGATTTATGGATTATTTAACTAACGATCCCCGGGGTGGAAGTTTTCGGAATACTCGTTGAAATCGAAGGGATACTCAGAATATACTTACTTCTACACCGAACGAAAAAAATGGTAACTGGCGTCACCGAAAGCCCAATGGATTTATGACACGTGGTCACGAGAAATTTATTAATGAGGTATTTTACATTGATTTGATTAATGTGAAACATGTGCAGTTAAACGGCTTGGATTTTTAATATAAATAATGTGGTGAATTATGTATTTAGAGGTGTAGGCGTTGATGCCGATTTTACCTAATAGTTATAAATATTTACAAAAGTTTTTGAAGTGAAACTTCTAAACTTCTATAAAATCGTTGTGATTTCAAACCGGATGCAATGGAAAAAACGACAGGTAAGAGACACAAATACAAAAATGTGTAGGATGAAGCCGGCAAAGAATGAGACAGAAATATACATACTGTTTCCTCTTTGTGCCATGCTTCGTAGCATCCCCACTCCCGTCTTCTAAGCAAAGTCGCCTGTAATTAGTGAGCCAGATCGAGAGAGCAAATGTCGGTGTGTATGTATATTGCACACTGTTTAATACTTGCTTGTATTTGAGTATTTGACGTGTCTTAGTACATGTGAAAAGTACGTGAGCTAATACTACTGTACACTGTATGACGCTTTTTAGTAAGAAGTCAGCGTGTTTGTGAGTATTTTTATATCTTGTTGTGCTAAATAATAAATTTTATAAGATGCCGAAAACTAATGCCGAAATGTGTCATTAATATCGACGCAAAAAAAATGAAAATAAAATTAAAATTAAATAACATATGTTAAATAACATATGTTAAATAAAATATAAAATATCTTTCAAAATTAATCAAAATACTTTCATTTTTACCCTTGTTATAAATATTCATCTCATTTTTTTGTCGATTTACTGAAGTTTCACTTCTATCGTGTGTTTTTTTTTGTGTCAATTGAAACTTCGAAAGTATTAAAACTATGTTTAACCACAAAACCACAATTTTAAGAGCGAGATCCTATTCTATGATTACACAAGACGAATAACTGTCAAAAACGTGTTTCCAATTATGGATGTGTAATTTTTAATGGGTACAAAATGACCATTTAAAAAATCATTATTTTCATCAATACGGTTGAAGTAATAATTTTGTAAACAACAAGAATATGAATATCTACAATGTATGTAACACTATGCAAACAATACGTATCGATAAAAGTTATAAACAACGATAGCATCCTCACATTTGAAACGAAAAACAATCCCTCGGACATTTCAAGAAAACCTCCTTAGATTTCTTACGACAACAAAACATCTTCAGCATAATATATAACATTATTTCACAACACTTTCATATTATTTAACAACAACATTAAAAGTTAATGAAGGAAAATAAAAACACCAAACAAACAAAAACGTCTCCGTTTACGCGCAAATTGTAAATGTGGTAAAAACATGTTTCACTGTACATGTATATGACAATAGATTTGCTTATCGAAAGGTAAACAAACCGATTAGGTGATATTTTGCCACATTTATTTCAGCACGACACCACACGGAAAATAATAGATTATTATCGAGGTATCTCGATAATAATTCCCAACAAAGACCTTTTCAATTGAATAAACCAATCAATCGGCTGGTCTTTGACCCCGTAAAGTTCGGTATATCACCTTTTCTTTCAAACGGAACTTCAGTAGTTCATTTAAGGTCGCTACAAAACGAAAAACAGATTTTACATTTAAAACTCGGTTTTCGATTCCTTCTAAATATTTGTATTTCAAAAAAATAATAACATTAAAATACATGCAACATTCTATTGGATGTCATGAATTCAATACGTTCTTATTTCCGGCGACGTATTTAGTGAATTTAGCAATCGGACCGATTCAATGAACCGATATGGAATTTACGTGCGACCCTCGGCAATGGATGATAAGATTTTACAAATCCCACAATCTACGTA
Source organism: Eumeta japonica (assembly GCA_005406025.1). Taxonomy (NCBI): domain Eukaryota; kingdom Metazoa; phylum Arthropoda; class Insecta; order Lepidoptera; family Psychidae; genus Eumeta; species Eumeta japonica. The sequence continues at coordinate 224,690 of BGZK01000776.1, forward strand.
AATATCAAAAATTGTATGATTCTTGTGTATATGTGTCGTTGTTTATGAGTCACACATGGTAGCTACATTAGGTGCGATCGACCACAAATAAGATAGACTTGTATATCTATTTTTTTTTTTATATTTTTACTTATAAGCTCTGGCTGCAAGCCACTGATCGCCATACGGAACGATATTTAGATACGTCTTTTGAGTGACCGGCATCCATTGGCCGTTACATGCGAGTCGTCGATTTCGGTTGTTTCAAAATTTTGGTTTATCTATACATATATAATGAAAATAGGTTGTATTTGTTCAACAATCACGTAAAAACTACTAAACGTATAGACATGGGACTGGGACCATTCGATGCGGAATGATTTGCAGATGGTTCTAGGCTACTCATTTTTCGAATTCCGTAAATCCTTCGCCATTTTATTTATAATAAAAATTACCCAGCGAAGCGGGCGGGACAGCTAGTTTTTAATATGCCAATTTGGTCAGCATATGATTTTTTAATGAATCCCTTAACAACTCAAAATAGGTTGTATTTGTTCAACAATCACGTAAAAACTACTAAACGTATAGACATGGGACTGGGACCATTCGATGCGGAATGATTTGCAGATGGTTCTAGGCTACTCATTTTTCGAATTCCGTAAATCCTTCGCCATTTTATTTATAATAAAAATTACCCAGCGAAGCGGGCGGGACAGCTAGTTTTTAATATGCCAATTTGGTCAGCATATGATTTTTTAATGAATCCCTTAACAACTCTTTCATCGCACACACCCACTTTATAAACCTCTCTTCGGCCTACAGGTCCGCCGCTTCGAATTACTTGAGCATCCTCCATATTCACCTAACCCTACCCCCAGTGATTTTTATTTATCTTCAAGGTTGAAGGAGTGTCTGAAAGGACAGAGATTCGAAGACGATAAATCAGTAGTCGCTGCAGAACAGGAATTTTTAGATACACAGAATGAAGATTTTCTTAAGAAAAGAATTTTGAATTTAAGAAAAAGATATGCCAAGTATATTATGCTAAAACGCGACTATGCCGAAAACTAAAATAACGTTTAATACACGCAACATACAAATTCTTCTTTTTAATTGAACGCCTGTCGTAGTAATTTAGAGCACAAGTGGCACTACATTGATCAATACATTTGATATTGTTACGAACTTTTAATAAAGCATGTAGCTTGGTTATACTTTATTTAGTTGTTCGTTCCGTAGCCGGATTTCATTTTTTTAATTAACTTTCATTTTCTCACAAATTCATTTGGTTTTACGCTAAAACCTATTGAATAAAACAAACGGTTAATGACCACACAATAACAAATCCCAAAAACAAAACTGTTATCGACTCAAAAAAGGAGGACGCGAGTATTTTTTTATGTAAACAAATGACATCAATTGCATGACAATAAAATCAATTAAGCTTATATCAAAAGCAATTGAATTTTAAGTTTTAACTAATGATTTTTTTTTATTATGTATTATTAGATATTTCACCCAACTACGGTGCAGTCATCGACTATTATTAACAAATAAGTACATATAGTATATAGGTACGATGAGTCGAGTGTCTCAAACTATTTCTCTCATTTTTGCAAACAAACAAACAGTTATGTCTATGTTAGTTACTGTTATTTGAACGTAGACTGGATAATGGCAAGAATTGAAAACCTGTACGTAGTTCACCATATTTGTGCAGTCCATGGACGTGAACATAAACTCTAAACATTAACATATAAAGTACAACGCACGAAATTCTGCCGCTCTGAATTACCCGCGAATGCCTCTCCGACCCTTCCTCCTTCTCCCCCGCGTTCCGATTTTACACCATTGCGACGCATTCATGGCTAACTTCACAGCGGCAGTTTCGTGCGTTGTAATGTACTTAGGTTTTATAATGTCATACGTCGGCTATTATTCCTTTTTGTAAACATTATATGATATGAATTCCAAATAAAGGTGTAGAAAGCAGAGATGAGAGATTAATAAACACTCGCAAGTTTTTTGGCCACTTTATTTGAAAACCGCGCAAGTGCGAATAGGGCCAGCACTGAACGTTTCATACAAACTTAATTATGTATATTAATTTTTAATACATCATGAATCTAGATGATTTTTGTGTTTTCGATAGCCGTACTGATGAGGTGCTAGTCTCAGGTATTAGGAAACATTTTTACTGAATCTTTGACCTTTTTTTAAGTCAAAATTTTTGGAAATTTTAAAATTTCATAGCGAGAAATTAAAAGAAGGTCTCCCATACATGGATCTACATCATAATTCATACTTCAACTGCAAATGTAGGTTTATAATCAAAATAATTTGTTTCACCTGCGAGTGTCAAAACATAAGGCAAAGTATAAAGGTTCAATTTTTCTTTTGAGGTACAGAACCCTAAAAAATCAGATATTTATGTAGCTCATAATTAACTAGATGACAACCATGGAACAATAAAAAAGAGAAGATACAGTCCCGCGCTCAAAAAACGGCTGCAGTAAATGAGTGTTAAAACAGACAGTTTAACACTCACTGCATTCAGTGTAGTTTCCTTGCACCTTCCGTTACGACGTCGAAGTGTTGCTCTGTTAATAGATGCAAAAATAACAGACAAAAAACTATGAAAAAGGGTGGTATTTCTTATTTTAGATAAGCGGAATTCAGTTTATTTATAATAGATGCTCAATCATTATTAAAATGAGTATCCGATGAGTATTTTGTATTTCTTTAGTTGAAGTGGCATCAAAAGCCGAGATATGAACCGACTTAAAAGAAATAGGCCTAAGCAACACCGGTCTCGTATTTCTTGCGTTGTCATATTATTCGGTCGCTTAACAAAAGAGAGTCTTGTTCTTAACTAATGGAGACGCCTTTTTTTTTTTTTTTTTATGTCTATACCAAACTTAAAATTACTTCTAAAATAAATCCACCACCATAAACCAAAAAAAATATGTTTATTATATTTTAATTTGTTTTTTTAACAAACTACGTATAGGTACTATGTTCATTAAAAATATAATAATGTTTAATGAACTGTCACTCTTATTTTATTACATAAACAATAAGAAACTTTTATATTACTATATTCTATACACCTTAGTAACTATCAAGTTTTTTTCATGTATATTTTCACCAATATCATGAAATTAAGGCTTTATATTAACTTTAGTCTTGGTGACTATTACATTAAGCTTTATTATGAATAAAATGCGCCATGATTCTTTTCATACAATCAACTAAAATTCAATAATAAAGATTTGAAATAACATTAAACCACTACACTGACGTCTTGTTTAAGAACAGCACGTGTAAAATGTCAGATGATAAATAATGTTCCTTTCCTTCCTTTTCTTTTGCACTTTAATGTACACTTAAATATACACTTTGGCACTTTAATGTACTAAAAGTGTACATTTTGCCTCTGTAGAGACAAAATGTATACTTTGACGCATTTTTCGCCGTCGAAATCGACTGTACGTCTCTTATTTTATACATTTATGACGACAATTGATAGAAAATGTGAAAGTCCGGTCGAGACTTATACAGAAGCGAACGTACGGTGACTGTTGAGAAAGGAACGACAGGTGCAAAATTGATATTTTGCAAGGAAGGAGGTTACAATCGTTCAAATAGATTGTAATTTTGTAGCCTGCGTAATGCTCTATTCTATTGAATAGTGAAAACCTCGTACATGTTTCCTGAGGTCGTGTTATGATCGCGTCAACTTTATTTCACGACAATGATAGCATATTTAGTTACTACCTACTACAATTCAGTTGTGTGGCGTGTGGCTAGTAAACAAAATTTGACTGAATTCGATGTTGTGGTAACATCGAAACAAGCATCTAAGCGATGTGATAGAAGGATTTGAAGTTTTTGTTAATAGTGCTAGAAGATGAAAAAACCAAAACCGGCCAAGTGCGAGTCAGACTCGCGTACGAAGGATTCCGGACGTATTATCTATACAACATTAGACCGCTGTATTATAAGCCTTTTTTTTAGTTGTTTATTATTATTTGAATTAAGTAGGTTATTTATTTTTAAAGTGAATATAAATCTAAATATTGTGCAAATATTTCAAGTTTCTACCTGTTGTCGTTATTAAGATCGAAAAAAAAAACGGCAAAAAAACCATGTTTGTTGTACGGGAGCCCCTCTTAATTTATTTTACTTTAATTTAATTATTTATTTTTGAAGTGAATATACAACTAAATATTCTGTGAATATTTCAAGCGTCTACCTGTTGCCGTTATTAATATCGAGCAATAAACGACAAATAAAATCTCGTTTGTTGTATGTGAGCCCCCCTTAAATATTTATTCTGACGGTGAAGCAGCACTTGGAATGGGTCGTAATGTTAATGTCGAAAACAATCGTTTATGACGCATTTCAAGTGTAATTTCTATTACCTACGAAATAAAGCTATTTTTGATTTGATTTTTAATTTTGTGTCAGATCTAAATCACTCCAATTCTGAAATAAACCCTCGACTTTTGACGTGACAACGTCTTAAATTAGGTTGCGGCTGGGAGTCACTTATGAAAAAGGTGTAACGCTCGGTAACGTAACGATGAGTCACCGAACGAGAGAGAGGCCCGCCGAATGCCTTGCGTCTCTCTCCCACTCAACTATGATCGGTCTGCCGCGCGCGCAGCACTAGAATTAGTGCATAGCTTGCAAATGTATTGCAAGTTATTGTATGTATATTTGTATATAAATACGTATGTATGTGTAAAGGTAAAAATAAAATTTTGTTAATATGAAATTCAGTGCGAGATTCTTTGTATAAATTAATGTTTTAAATATAATTCTTTGTATAAATAAATGTTTTAAATTGTTACTATTATTTCATCCTTCTTCCTACTATACGAATGAATATTCACATTAAAATGATTTTACCATTCAAAGTCGTTGTCACGTAAAACTTTCGCCCGTATACCGACTTTACAGGCAACCAAATTTTTTTTATTACAGACCGCGTGGCTAAAAGCTGGACGCGTCGACACGCTGACCGAGTGCGAGTCGGGGACTACTAAGCGAAACGTTGTGACACTTCAATGATTGTCACCAAGGTGAAGACAACGTCTAGGAACGATGGCTTCAACGTGGTCTCTGACGCACGTAGCGGTAAATGCTTCTAACTACACTCGATTTAAATACTAATCGATCGATTCGCCCGTAATTAGAATTCGAACTCGTGACGGTTCGAATGCTACGCTCTTAAAACGCTGAGTCACCATCTTTCATCCATGAAAGTACTTACAGATACAAAAACCAGCCAAGTGCGAGTCGGACTCACGTGGAGAGGGTCCCCTGATATAAATCATTGCATTAGTCCTCAGTGAAGTTGAACAACATATTATATACATATTATTTTCTTTTCAAGACAATTTTGCGTTTCCCGTGGTTATATTAAATCTAATGATTTTCTTAACTTTGTGATGTAGCAAATTAAACGTTTTTTCGTATAGAGGATTAAGAGAAAATAGACCGACAGACAAGCACGCGAGTGATTCATTAAGGGTTCCGTTTTTTTATGATCTGCGGAACCTTAAAAATCTAGTATTGCACACAAAGAACATAATAAATTCGACATCGTATAATATACGGCGCCTCGTCAAAATAATATATTAATTTCATATCTATTTGTCAAAAGTACATATTCATCAAGTATTCAAGATAATATATTTTTATGCTCTTATTAAAAGCTTTTCCGAGCAAATTGAAATCTAGCTCAATAGCTTGGGGTAAGTTTTTGTCTAGTAATAGAGTTATGTAACCTCAAACTACATTCCAGAAGTCTCTGTCCAAAGACGCTTTCGTTTAGTCACACCACAATTTTCCCTTAATAATTGCTCAAACTCAACTACATACAGCATTCGTTGCAAATCGAATACACAAGAACGATGATCAACTAATCCAAGCGTTGCAGCAATTGAAAAAATGCAACTTTTAAACCATAAAATTTTAGAATATCCGTATCTTATGTCAAAATTCATGTTCCACTTTTTGCTTCACCTATAAATTTGAATTCCACATTTTCTTTCAGTTCCATTATTCCAAATCGACTTATTTTCTATTCCATCCGCCGGTCCCCTTTTTTCCCAATCGCCTTCGATTACGATATCAATTCCGGTTTCTTGTTGATTATGGCACAGAAACGTATTAATGGGAGGTATAAAATATAATGCGTATAATCCAGAAAATATTCTATTTGTGTATTAAATTCTATCTAAATCTGTCAAGCCGTTTATACGTAATTGAGTTACAAACAACCAAACATCGACACAAAGTATGACGTTTATAATATTATAACAATAGATATAATACTGAAAAAGATGCAGTGTAAAAACCCTATAGTTCGTTTTAATTTACTATGACTTTCTTATAATTAGACCATTAGGTGTCATTAATTAGGGAAAGACTCACGGCAGGTTTGCACAAATTACCGCCCTATAAGCCTCCTCAGCGTCGTTGGCAAACTGTATGCGAAAATCATTATCGAAAGAGTTGTGGATGAGACTGAAAATAAGATTTAGGACGTACAAGCGGGATTTCTAAAAGGGATGGGAGTGTACAGACCATTTGGAAAAAGCTTATGAAAAAATGAAATGGTGTATGGAGAACCCTATCCGTGCATGGTGTGAGTAGTGGATTAGTTCACGCACTGCAATCGCTATACAGGGGTTCTAGTGCTTGCGTCAGAATAAATAGGGCATACACTGAGTGGTTTGACATCCGCGGGGTGTCAGACAGGGATGTGTAGCTTCATCATGGCTATTCAACCTAATCATGAATAGCTATCTGTATGATTTGAAAGAATATGAGTGTGAACTAAGAATGGATGAGCTGTCTGTCAAATGCCTCCTGTAGGCCGACGACCAAGTAATCCTTGCGCCGTTGGCGTGCGGGCTGTAGGAGATGGTAAATAAAATGAATAAGGCTGTTAAGAAAAGGGGTATGAAAGTAAAAGTCAATAAGACTAAGGTGATAGTGTTTGTAAGAGGCGAAAGCAAGACTGTATGCGATATACTTATAGAACGTGAAAAAGTCGAACAAGTGAAAGAGTTATTATACTTGGGTAGTCTGTTTACAAATGATGATAAACATGATAGAGATACCGAAAGGAGAGTGAATGCGGGAAATAATGTGAATGGGGCCCTGCTCGCTATTATGACTTGTAAAAGCGTCTCACAACAAGCACGTTTGGCTATCCATAATGGGGTTCTGATCTCTACGCTATGTATGGTAATAAAAGCTGGGTATGGCAGAAGAAAAATTAAAGTAGGATCAATGCAGTGGAGATGCGATCGCTGCGTAGTATGTGTGGTGTCTCGAAAAGATATATGTTGAAATAGTGATGTCAAAGAACAGTGTGGTTTGAAGGAAAATTTAATGACTAGAGTAGAAAGAGGTATGTTGTGGTGGTTTGGTCATTTGGAAAGGATAAATTAAAGTACTGACAAAACAAATCCTATAGAGTGAATGTGTATGATGGAAAGGTCGGCAAGGGTCGCCCTAGGAAATCCTATGCAAACCACATAGAAGGCAATTTAAAAAAAGCCCAAATTTTAAGCACCCGAAAACAACGAGTTTGCATGAAAAGATTGATGGATGTCAGTGAAGCAAGAGAGATATGCAAAGATCGTAAAATCTGGAAATCTATAGTCTCTGCCTACACTTTTGAGAAATAGCCATGAGTTTATATTATTATATTTATTTTTATTAAATATATAGTCGGATTGTTGACACTCTCTCACTTCCGTTTTCGCCCTGCTTCACCCATTCACACCATATCTTACTCTCCCGCTTCCTTCTCAATCCCCATTGCTTACATTAACTGTGCTCATTGCAACTCATTGAAAGCAGAAGCTTGTATCACCCAGCTTAATTTTCTTTCTTGAATTTGTTTCTAAATATTGTTAATGCACTCTTCGAATTCCTGAAAGGGCCTTCTCGACCCTCTTCTAAGAGAGCTACAACTCGGTCATTCACTATATTCGATAATTCAGAATTCTATATATTTTTGTCACAATAGTTAAATTAAATTAAACGAAGGCATGTGAACTATTGAAGATTTTAGTATTTAACTTTAATGAAGGAGAACATAGGAATAATTATATGTCATTGTCTGAATTATTGCCATGCAGGAAGATTGAGACGTAAGCAAAGTATCAAATTATAAAATGCTCTAAAACAAAAGCCTGTACTCGAGTTTCACATATTTTTTTTCCATTAGAGTGAGATTTTTTAATTGAATTTTTATCGTTCCTCTTTTTTCGAATTTGGAATCTCATATTACGAAAAACAATAAGTTTTTCTTGTTTTTAATTTTTTTTTTATTGTTACTGACCTGTCAATCACTGGAAGCATGTCAGGGCAGTCTTCCTCCATGGAATCGTCTCCCACTTCTACCTCCACTTGCACCGGTGGTGGGGAGCTCATTGCGCGCTAGCCACCTACAACAAACAGATTCAATTAAACCTCTACAATATTATTTAATATGTAAATTCTGGCGAAAAATAAAACATGTATTTACTTGTTTCAATTCTGATTTCAGCTGTGACATGAAAATATATAAACAGTATCAACAATACTCATATTTAACATAAGATCTGTGGCTTAATTAGTCACAGGCACGTGGCTGACATATCTATCGTTTATAAAGTAGTAAACAAATTGACAGATTTATTGCAAATTATTGCCAATTCATTTTATTTACTTAAAGGTTGAGATAAGAACTAAAAATTAATTATCAATCAAAAAGACGAGTGAAAATTATGTGTATCATTGACGGAAAAACGAAATTTTTAGAATTACAAACAAGAATTTTGTCTATGTTATCTTTTTTAATAATCGCATGCTTTATTTTCAGCAAATGTAAGAAAAACTATGGTATGAATAAAATTTGCTTAAAAATGATCACATGACTAAATTACTGCAATATCTAAATAGCTTTTGGCCGCGGCTTCGCCCGCATAAATACAAAATAATGAAAAATGTTTTTTGGATAGGTTTTACATAAAACCTGTCCTCTCTGAGCCTCTACATCTTGAAAAATGTAACTATGCCAAATTTCAAGTCAATTGAACCTATCTACAATTTCAAATATCTCATAAAATAATATATTTTTTACATGATTTGCATAAAATCTATTCTTAATGAGCGTCTATGTCCCGAAAACAGTAACTATGCCAAAGTTCCAGTCAATCGGACCTATAGTTTCAGAGATCTTGTGATAAGTCATCTGTCAGTGTTATTTCGCTTACATATGTATAGATATAGATAATTGAATATATTTCGTTTTTTATATTTATGTATACATAATGCTCATTAGCATAAATAAATATTAAATATTTAAATAAAAATAAATTGTGCTATGAATTGCCTGCAAATTCTATATTATACCAAAGCTATATTAAAATTGCTGGTACTAGAGAAAATTTTAATGAGTTTAATACTTAAAAGGCTTAACAGGACAAAGATACAGCACTCAATGCTTCCTGTACTTCCATACATGTATAGTACAATCATTTATAATGCATATTAATTAAAAATACAGTTCGTTTGTGGAAAATTATATAAAACTGCAAATCTACTTGAGAAAATCATTGTAATACCTAAATAATAAATGGTCACGTGCCTGTTGGACATTAATTGAAATTCATTTCTAAGTCAAGTATTCAGAATAAAAAAAGTATTATTTATAAAGTCTACTAATTCCATCATTGTTTATGGAATTTACATTTTACTAGAAGAATACTCATAAGCCTTTTTTTTGCCTTTCATAATCTTTAAAATTCAAAGTTCAGACTTATACAGAATTTCATCATGCACCTTTTCAAAATATTCATAATCTCCTTTCCTTATCAAACATTTGTGCCAAAGAAACCATAGTCATTGAAATACCTGTTTCCGAGAAAAGTAGGTTGATGTGAATAACATACTGATCGGTGGATGCCGGTAGATTAGTGGACAAGACCGTAAGAAGTAAAGGGTGCGGCCAATGGTGTCAGGGGAACAATCAACAGCTTTAGACCGTATAGTCACATATGGTGACGACATCACTGATGCAAAGTCAGCATTTCAAGCATTGTCCCAGACAGAAACTACAATTAAAGTTTTAAATGTTTCTGAAGAAAATATATTGAGGATATTGAAATTCCTGATCATAAAGAAATCAGTACAGTACCTTCAAGTTTACAACTACATCAAATTATTGCTACTGAAGAAAAAAAGCATTAAGTATAGACTATTAAGCTGTTTTTGTGAAAGAGGAGACTGTAACTGTTTCTACGCTAAATTACATGATTTTACTTCAAAAAAAAAAAAGGAAATCGGTAAATACACAAATACTTAAATCTAGAGCTAAAATGTGAAGAAATAAACGTAATAAAAAAAGACACTTTAATTTCTTCTGACGGTACTGACACAGAAATAAAATATGCTGAAAGCAATGATAGCGACTTGCAAAAGTCTGAAAATTCAAATGCTAGTAATACAGAAATCCGCATACAAGAAATGCACGAAGGTGTAGCAATGGAAGGTACAATGCAAACAAAAAAATCAATGGAGTCTGAAAAAAATTTGAAGTTGGAAAAAACTAAAAATCAAGGAAATAGTTGGACGGGAGGCAGAATCGAAATGTATTCATGCAAAGAGAACAATTTCTGTGGTAAGAGCAAAAGTTACAGAAAAAGGGTAGGAAAATAGAAAAGTGACAGTTTCGTCTGAAATAAGGATGATACCAGGGAATTTTGCTTATATGGATTTAAGAAAATTAGAACTATTTAGAATATTAAGTTAATGACTTTGATATCTGTGCAGCTAAAGAAACTCAAAACACTTCTGGATATGGGTCTATGCAAGAAATATAGAATCTAATACCTTTAAACGAGCAATTCTTGTATATTTGTTTGTTTATATATACCAGCTATCTCCGAAACGGCTCTAACGATTTTCATGAAAAATTTTATTTAGATAAAGTTTAGTGTTTCAAGTTCATCAACATAGGTGTTTTTTCCGGGAAAACGCGATTTTCCAAGAAAAAAATTCAAAACTGGGATATGAATGCTTACTTACTAAATATTCAGATATTTCGCCGCGGTCTTTACAATTGCCGTGGAGTAGCGGCAATCACGTATGCTTTCTGTGCAGAAGATCCCGAGTTCGAGCCTGAGGTGCATCTTGATTTTTTTAATTTCTTTTTTTATCACGCTTTTTAATTTTATTATTATTATGACAAGCATTTTATCTTGTAAGTTAAATGTGATCCACTTCCTGGTTGCTTTTTAAATTAATTTTATCAAAATAACCTCAATATTAGTTTTTTTATTTTCATGGTTGTTTTTGGATTATTAATTTGAAAATGTGTCAGTCGTCAGTTGTGGTCCATTCAATGGGAAACAAGTGCCATCTTCTGTTAAAAGATAAAACTACGATCTCAATTAGATACGATGCAACTACATGCATCAATATTTATTAAAATTATTACCGTAACGACAATAAATGTTATGAAATTATTTTATTATTGGATGATATGGTACATTGTATAGTATTCAAATGTTTTACTTTCCAAAAAATATCTGTTTTAGTTATCAGACAATCCCTGCTAGGTATTTATTTTAGACATTTCTTCATTTTGAATGCGTTATGGGCGACATCTGTAGAATTGTATTTATATCTAATTTACATCCAATAGAAACAATGCAATAATTTTGTTTTCCAATCATTGTGCCGTACTGGTGATATTACCAAATTTGGGCATAAAATTCATTTTCGCTCGCTACTCGTCCTGTGTGGTTCGACAACGTTAAGTTTGACTTATTAGACACCTAGATTATGTGTATATTGTATATATAACCCATAACTGTACAATATGCCTAGAAACCGTCAAGAAAAACGTATAATTTCAATCGCCAAGATTCATCTCAAGAAAACTTGGAAGAAAATCCAGCTAACGAGGTTTCTGACCAGAATCAAGACTTAGGTACGGTATTTCAAGAGAATCGATTTAATCAAGTTAATGTTCAAGAAACGCTCCTTTTAGCTCGACCCACGCGTGCAGCTAAAACAAGATGTTTGCAAAATTTGACTAGAATAATAAATGAAGAAACATCCTACGATTTAAATGTTCCACAGGAGCGTAATCGCTTGCGTGCTTCACAGCGTGTGGCCAGTGAAAGTGACGAACTGCGTGAACAACGCTTAGGAGACCTACGACGGCGTGCATCACATCGTGTGGCAACTGAAAGTAATGAAGAGCGCGAGCACCGGTTAGAAGAACAAAGACGTCGAGACATAAGACGCCGTAGAGCTTTAGAAAGTAATTATTTACCAACATATAAATGTGCCGTTAATGCGGATCAGCTATATCACGCCTTAGGATCTTTTGAAGTTTTGTGTATCCATTGTGGTGCATTGCATTTTCCTGAAGAACGTGTTTCTAATCATATAAATAGAAATTCTTTTAGTGACTGTTGTTTGCATGGCAGAACTTTAATTGAGCCACCTAAAGTTCCAAATGAATTAGTACGACTCTTTTTGAAACGCCATCCACATTTGGAAGAATTTCACAAAAAAATAAGAAGCATTAACGCATCTTTTGCGCTGGCGTCTTTTAACGTGGAAGATGACAGAACAATCAATAGTCGTGGCATTTATAGTTTCATTGTTTGCGGACAAGTGTACCATAAAATGAATATGGCAGCTCATCCGACACAGAACGATGAAGGTGTCTTTGAACGGCCGCTGCATGGCCAATTATACTTTTTAGATCCTGATGATGCTGTTAATGAAAGAGTTAATCATCCACTTAATTCTGGAATTAGCTCATCTTTAATGGAGTTACTGGAGTACATTATTCGGGCACGCAATGGCTACGTACAGGGTTACAGAATGATGCGCGATGTAGAGGAGGACATAAATCGTTTAAGTTTTGCCCAAGGTATATCTCCACCATACGTCAAGCTTTTGTTTAGATAGCCAGAGCAGGCTGATCGCGGAAGATATAATATACCTGTCTGTAATGAGGTTTGTGCAGTGTTTACACTTAATGCGGATCAGACCAGATAACGAAATGATTGTTCACCAGCGTAACAAAAACATTGTCTATTTGAAAAATACTGATAAGCGAGTCGAACCATTTACTTACCCATTATTTTACCCGGCTGGCACAGATGGGTATAGTGTGGATTTGCCGCTGCAGACGCCATATGCTAGCCGCAATCATTTAACTCGGCTTGAGCTCGCACAATAGAGACTGTCCTTTCGACCAGAGTGCATTAAATTCTCAATGGATGCAACATCAACAGGAAGACCAGATTTGCAAGAAATTCCATTTAATGCCCTTCATTTCGGTAGGAGGTTATTTCAACAATATTTAGTGGACACATACATTCGCGTAGAGCGTGATCGTATTCAATGGATAAAGTATAATCAAAACAAGATACTCGCAAAACAATATACGGGAGTAACATGTCTCATTAACGAACTAGCCAAAAAAAATGCCACTGTTGGTGAAAAGATTATTTTACCTTCCTCGTTTCCTGGCTCTACTCGATATTACACAGAAAATTTTGAAGATGCAATGGCTATTGTTCGACGGCTTGGATCACCGACTTTTTATCACGATGACATCTAATCCTAACTGGCCGGAAATAAAACAGGCATTGCAAATGAACTTAGAAGACGGGACAATCTTGGAGCAGCTTCCACAGAGTCGTCCCGATATCGTAGCTCGAGTAGCTAAGCTAAAATTTGACCAAATGATTGAGGATTTGGATAAAAACAGATCTTTGGAAAAATAGCAGCCTTTGTGTATACTATAGAGTTTCAGAAAAGAGGGTTACCGCATATGCATTTGCTGTTATTATGTCATCTGATGACAAAATCCATCAACCAGAAGAGCTCGATGACTTGGTTTCATCCGAAATACCTGGAAATCACGACTTAGAGTTAAGAGAACTCGTACTCAAATGGATGATTCACAATCCATGTGGGAGTTAAATTCTAACGCAACGTGCATGGTTCAAAAACGGAAGATTAAAGTGTCGATTCGACTTTCCTAAATCATTCCAGGAAGTAACATCTTTAGTAGATGATGGAAACCAAATTATCGACGACGCTACAACCCTCAATTTGATCCGGAAAGTTCCCAATTTTCTCATGAACAGGCTATTTATCGGAAAGGCATAAATGGTCGCCGTGTAACACGAGACAATCGTCATGTAGTCCCCTACAATTCATATTTATTGAAAAAATTTGACTGCCATATTAACGTAGAGTATGTAGGAAGTATTTTGGCTGTGAAATATCTGTACAAATATATTTATAAAGGACACGACTGCGCATCCATCAAAGTTGTAGAAGAACAAAGAACCTTGATTTATAATGAAGCAAACACATACATTGATGGACGTTGTGTCACACCGCCAGAAGCATGCTGGCGATTATTTGCTTTTGAAATTCAAAAAAAAGTCACAGTATTCAACGATTAGATATCCATTTACCCGGTCAGTATAGAATCGCAAACTTAGATCAAATTCAGGAAGATTTGGCTGATGTTGGACAAAGAGGATCTACTTTGGATGCATATTTTAAACATAATAAGCAAATTAAAGAGCTGAGGGAACTGAGTCAGTCAAATGTTGATTTGGATAATATGGAATATCATTATTATTGGCAGATGCCTGAACATTTTAGATGGGTCGGTAGATCAAGTAAATGGGAGCGAAGAATTCGTCACCGGTGAGTTATTGGTAGGATTCACAATGTCAATTACGCCGCCCAACCAGAATTATACCACTTACGATTGTTATTACATCATATAAAAGATGCAACAAATTTCGAAGACCTTCGGACTGTTAATGACACCCAGTATCAGACATATAAACAAGCCTGCTTAGCGCGCGGTTTAGCCTACGACGATCAACAATGGATAGAAGGGTTACGAGAATCAGCATTATCAAAAATGCCTGTGGCAATGCGAAGTCTTTTTATTCAAATATTAATTTACGGTTCTCCCGAAAACCCTAAGCGATTATGGGACACATTTAAAGAAAATTTATCAGAAGATTTCATACATGCAGCCCGGCGAAATGGACAATCCGTAAATAGTGCAATTAATCGTGCCTACAGAATTATTGCTCATAAATTAAACACAGAAGCAACAGAAGGCAGAAATTTTCAATACTGGGTACGAACTTTTGGTTTTGAGGACATTGGAGATTACGATATTGAAATTAACCAAAGTACTGTCAACGCCGACGAATCAGCAGTCTTGGGAGAGCAAATGTATCTGCAACTAAGAGGAAAGCAGGTAGACATTGTAAATGAAATTCTTTACGCTCAATCATACAAATACTGAAACAAAATGTTTTTCATCGATGGGCCTGGGGAACTGGGAAAACATTTATTTATAAAACTTTATTATTATGTTCACCGGTAAACGGTGCAAAGTGCAATGCGTAGCATTTACAGGTATTGCATCCATATTGCTGCCTCATGGTCGTACTTCCCACAAAATCTTTGGCTTGAGAGTACCTTTAACACCTGACTCGGCCTCAAGTATCAAACCTAACTCTTCGAAGGCCAGACAATTAGCAGAAATAGATATTTTTCTTATGGATGAAGCACCCATGCTCCCAAAATATGGGCTACAAAACATAGACCAACTTTTGCGTTCTGTTGGAAATCGGATCTCCCTTTCGGTGGAAAATGATGGTACTCGGAGATTTTCGTCAATGTCTTCCTGTACAGCCACGAGCCAACAGATCCGAATTATTAGATCTATCTATAAAGCGATGTTCTTTGTGGTCCCTTTTAAGACGTTCACCTTAGAAGAAAATATGCGCATTCAGATCGACCAACAGCAGTTTGCGAATTATTTACTCAAATTAGGCAATGGTGAACTACCCTTAAATAATATGGATGAAATTGAATTGCCATTAAGCGTCATTTCTACAGGAATCTAATAGATGAAGTGTTTGGCAACTGTCTTGTCAGTGAAAATTATGATGGAATGAAAGACCGAGCAATTCTCGCGCCACTCAATAAAGATGTTGATAAAATTAACAATGATATAGTTGCCAAACTTCCCGGAGAGTACAAGATCTATTATAGTAATGACTCTGTGAAAGACCAACATGAAGGAGCACTAGAATTCACAACAGAATTTCTTAATTCTGTCAACATTTCCGACTTGCCGCCACACGAATTGAAATTAAAAAAAAAATCATTAATAATGCTGCTGCGTAATTTGGATGTGTCAGAAGGTCTATGTAACGGAGTACGACTCATTGTAACAAGCCTGTGTAACAACATAATAAAGGCAAAATCGTTACTGGCGAACAATCCGGCAAGGAAGTACATATACCTAGAATTACTCTTGACTCATCGAAAAGCCAAATAGGATGTACCATGCAGCGACATCAATTCCCAGTGAGATCTGCATTTGCTATGACAGTTCACAAATCTCAAGGCCAAACTTTTGAGTTTGTTGGTGTCGACTTAAGATCATCAGTTTTTATGCATGGCATGTTGTATGTGGCATTTTCCCGAGTAAAGACACCGAATACATTAAAAGTACTCCTCCCCAATGAAAATCCTCGACATACACGCAACATAGTATGGAAAGAAGTATTAGGTTAAGTTCATAAACTTTTTGTTGTTCCTAAAAGTATTGATTATGATTATTACGTGTTATTCTCATAAGTTTTGATTATGTTTATTAAAGACTGATTATTTAAAATAAAGTTCTAATATGTATATTCTTGGATCTTTTATTGAAATAATGATTTTCCAGTATACCTAATGAATAATAATGATGACTGGGAATAGTGGGAGTGGATTAATTTGATCTAGGTATAGACTGTTTTTTTAATCAGCGAAATGAAGTGACATTAGTTTTACTACTTGGTATATTACTTAGTGTATCCAAAAAATAATCCGAGCAAAGCTCGGTCGCCCAGCTAGTAGTAATAATAGTGAAAACTTAAGACAAAAGAAAAATGAAAATATAACTACAGAAAATGAAGTGATAATGAGTCCCAAAAATCTTTGTAAGGACAAATCAGAGACGACATCCAATGAAAACAATAGCAGTGCTCTTTTATATTGTTTAACTGATATTGTGTTAGTTAGATATTATGTAAAACATTTTGGGGAATTCACATCGGTTTCATTGAGGATATTGTAATTAAAATTCATGAAAGTTTTTATATAAAAGATTTTTAAGACTATTAATAAAATGAATTAGAATTTGTGATCACAAAAAAAGAAACTGATTACGATATTGTTTCTAGCATTTTCACTGTTAAAAAAGTAGAATTGAACAATACCAAGAATATTATTTGCGTGATGATTCTAACAAGGTTCACTTTTCTTAAATAATGTTCAATTGCTGAAATAGTCATTGATAAAATTTTTGAAGAGTATTTAGACAACCTGTATTATAAAACATTTGTAGGTACCTAAGAGAAATGATTATAAAACAATCAGGTTTAATTTTTAATTTTTCTATTGACAATTTTTTGAGATGTAACATTTTTTTTTTGAGTTTTAATATTAATGTTTTCTAATGTGTAAGTAATTTGTTTTTTTTTCTAAAATTATTTTTTGTCTTTCCAACGACTATTACGATTTAAGTATTATAAAATTATGATAAACTATGATAGATTGAAGAAGCTTTTATAATATTATTTAAGCGTTTTTACACTGAAAATGATATTTATGAATATTTGCATGAACATGACTTGTTGAAGTCCATTGTGCTACTTTATTTTCCAGTATGACACTTTCCAATGTGATTTCTGTTGTACAACAATGCAAAAAAATTGAGAATGGTTGAGATACGTATATCTTGGGTTTTATTGTTAATTAATTTATTTATTCAATTTACACTAATCAGCTGTATACAGTTTGTAATAAATACACATAAATGATTAGCTATGTTTTAGTCTTGCCTGTGTAAATCCAATACTAGATGATGTTACTTTAAATTTTTTTAATCCCAACACGATCTTTCAATTGAAAAGCAATGGATTGAATTTACAGACAACCTTTTTACACTGATACAAAGTGATTATAAGAGATTACATTTGAGTGGGTATATATAGATAAATTTTTGTTACATTTTTGCATTAGCACTTGTTTTATGGTGTTACGAGCATTCATAAATATTATTTAGGAATCATAAAATGGTTTAACAGTCAAAGAGAATGTCAACATTATTATAGAGCTATGCCCCAGATTTCAAGACGAATGTATACTTTCAAGGTTTTCAACATAAAAGAGCTTATGACCTCTAGTTCGAAAAAATATAAAAATATAACTCCAAAACTTGGGATAATTTAGATATCCGACTATTTTAACACCTATTTTTATGAATATAACAAGAATGCTTATGAATAGATATTTGAAACGTGTTATATATTTGCTTACATTTATACACTAGCAGTCATTGAAGTGAAATAAATAAAAAATAAATTACACAATACACAATGTAAACAAGAAATAAGTGTAATTTAGAGCACAATAAAGGGAGAACTCTATCCTAAAGCAATTATATATGTAACATTTAACACTATAAAATTGTATGGAACACTATATTGATTATTGTAAATCTCTCACAAATAACAATAAAATTCTACTTCTAAATTTGTTTACATTATATTGATTTCTAGGTATTATATTTTATTTCAGTGAACTTTGTTAAAAGGGTTTAAATAAGGGTTCTTAGTAAATTATTTTTTAAATGAATAGTACATTGAATTTATATAGACTTTATTGAGTTTTTGGTAGTGACACATAACACTGGTGCTTTTTAACCTTTTTAACTTATTCGGAGGTGGAGTAGAGCAATGCAGAAGAATCACTGGTAATCTGCTAAGACATAATCCGTATCTATCAATATCTATGGCAAAAAAATTTCAAAAACTCTAAATCTGACTATTAAATATTCATAAATAATCTAGTTATGAAAAAATGATTCCTTTACACTGATTGAGTAAGTTCAAATTGAAAATCAACTAATAGGTAAATAAAGTTTTTCCAATAGTATAGCTCTTACATATGTGTTATGACAATTATAGAGCATATGTCATAATCAGATAGTGATTTACCATGTTTATATATAAAATGAAATAATATTAAGTTGGCATAGTAGTTTGCACTTCACTATTAACCCAGATAAGCCTACTGTCCTATATTTAGGACAGTAGAAATAAAAAAAAATATCAGAATACCCTCTTTATCTAAGATTATTTAGTCTTATGATTTGCAGTAAGAAACGTGTCAGCTTTATTAGAAAAAATAAAAAGACAGTTATTTTAACAGTTTTTACCTTATAAGTGTGTAATAAAAGTGCGTTGCAGACATGGCAAATGACAGGTATGTATAAAAAGTTATATTTTACTCGTGAGTTGTTTTTTTCTGTGTTAATATCTAGTTGATAACCTTAACTTTTGTACTAAATAAATATTCTAGCAAAATAATATAAATAAATTACGTATAACTTGTTACAAATACTAGCGTACTATATATAGGACAGTAGGATAATATACATGATTTTAGTACAATAATACAACTTTTCTTTACAGACCGTTAGCTGCATGAAATTTTAGATGCTTTAGAAAATGTTTCTGATAATGAAGAAGATTATAGAGAACGACTGATATGTATTCTACCTCCTCCTGTTGATCCTGACTGTCTCACTGACGAAGATTCGGGTGAAGAAGATAATGTAACTTTGAATAATTTGCCACGAAACATTCTGCTTCAACCGGCTGAAGTAATGATTCAAGGGCAGATTATGGTGAGTGATACAGAAGAAGAACCTTCTGATTCTACAGGTCGAACTAAACGTAGGCGTACCTACATGGAGAAAACGGACTTGGCAAAAATCCCGTGAATTGGCCAGATGTTCAAGGCGCTTGCCAAGATAAGCGCCCAATTGAGTGGTTTGAAAACTTCTTAGATGAAGATGTTATTTCGTTGTTGGTGTCAGAGAGCAATAAATATGCTGTCAAAAAGAATTTGCCTGGAGACATAACCACTGAAGATATGAAATGTTTCATCGGCATATTGTTGGTTAGTGGTTATTCATGGCTCCCCGTGAAGAATGTATTGAAAACTCCTGATACAAAGAATGAATTGATCAGCTCGGCTATGACTAGGGATAGATTTGACTTTATTTTTCGCCACCTTCATGTCAATGATAATCTGGATTTGCAAGACAAATACACAAAAGTACGCCCCCTAGTTACACTTCTAAATAAAAAGTTCTTAGAGTTTTCTCCTCTTGAAGAGCATTACAGTGTAGATGAGGCCATGATCCCCTACTATGGTAGACATGGCTGCAAACAGCACATAAAAGGTAAACCTATTAGGTACGGGTTCAAAGCTTGGGTTGGTGCTACACGGTTAGGGTATGTTTTATGGATGGAACCATACCAAGGTGCTACAACTATGTGCAATCCAATATATAAAGAATTGGGGCTGGGTGCAAGCGTTGTTCTCACTTTTGCGATGTGCTGATTTCACGTGGCCGACCTTCCTTACCACGTAGTTTTGATAATTTTTACTGGGACGCCCTTGCTGGAAGAGATAACAAAGAAAGGCCTTCGTTGCACTGGGACAGTTCGAGAAAACAGGACATCTAGTTGTCCTCTGATTACATCGAAGTTACTGAAAAAAGAACGTGGTGCTGTCGATTACAGAACGACACATGACAACACGTTCATTATTGCTAAATGGCATGACAATAATATATTCAGTATTGCTTCTAATGCTGTAGGAATAAATCCTAAACAATCTGCCAAACGCTTCTCACAAAGTGAAAAGAGAAACATTGTCATAGAAGAACCACATATGGTGTCCATCTATAACAAATATATGGGAGGAGTGGATCGGTCTGATGAAAATATTTCACATTACCGAATTGGTATACGAGGTAAGAAATGGTACATGCCGTTGCTCACACACATGATCGATCTTGCCGAACATAATGCATGGCAGTTATATAAAATAAATCATGGAAAACTGGATCATCTTGGCTTTCGAAGGGTAGCAATTGCTTTGATTGAATCAAACAGAAAAATGCCAAAGAGGGCCTAGCCGACCCTCCCATCATGAACATGCTGATAGTCGTAAAGACCAAATGAATCATCTGGTTATTCCTCAATCGAAGCAAACACACTGTCGTCAATGTCACAAAAATGTTTGACACGTTGCAAGAAATGTGATGTTGGTGTGTGTCAAGTGTTTTGAAACATATCATTCATAAATAGTGTTAATCTAGTAAATTACATATAACAATGGGTAATATAATCAATAGTTATCTAATAAACTACACTTTTTGATTACATTCTGTTTTGTCATAAATGGTCTTTTATTTCCTCTTATTATCCTACTGTCCTACATATAGGACGGCTGTTTCCCTGAAAGCCTTACACTTAATTTTTTTTTTATAATTTTTTTTATGTTGCATAAGATCTAATAAACTAAATAATGTAACTTTTTTCAAAATTTTCAGAAAATTTTAGTTTCAGGCTTATCTGGGTTAAGGAAGTCAGCACCTGCCTACTGCCAATTTAATAATTTTTGTTTAATATAATTTAAATTTAAAATAATTGTCGTCTTGTTTGTTTTTTTTTTGTAATAAGTGTGTTTTTTATTATGATTTAGTGTTTGGTATACGGTGGAATAGTATATAGTTTTCATTTCGGTGATCAAATACCGAAAATTAAATAAGTAGTAAAATAGGCCGAATACTAAGTAGTAACTGAAGATTCAAGGCAATTTTAATGTATTAAACAATTTTACTTGTATTTTTGTGAATAAAAATATTTTAAATTGTTCAATGCATCCGCTCCCTATTATGCATTGAAGTGATCCTGAAGTTTTTCAATAAGGCACAATACGAAATATGGTAGAATTTGGTAGTCATGAATAATCATGGAAGTTCATCTAATAAGATATAAATGTTCAAAGCACCATCTGTATTTTGTCAACAGCCTGCAATAAACAAGGTATTTTCATAATACAAATTTCTGAACATGCTTCACTTTAAAATACAGCAATAACCGTAAAACAAAATTTAAACAAACAAAATGCCTAAATATCCAAATAATGACAATAACAGCCTAATAACTTTAAAAAAGTTTTCAAAATCTGACCTTACGTAACAAATGAATTTTCGAAGGCCTCAAATATAGAACTAAGGATGCATCCACTATACAATCCAGACTTTGTAACGTGTGATTTTTTTTTTTCAAAAATTAAAAACAAACTTAGAGGTATGCAATAGAGATATACAATACAAGATCCGGAGTGGCAATGGCATATGTAGAGGCCATTGAAGATGTCGCTAAAGAAGGCTGGGCCAACCATTTTTGATTATGGTTCTAAAGAATGACAAGACATTCAAATAATGAAGAAATATATAGCAATTACAATCATTTATTGGGAGACAAATGAAATCTTTTCCACAAACATACTAGGTAAGTAGTAAAATTTCAACTATGACCTCTAATATGAATGGCATGTTGTGTGGCCTTTTTGCAAGGAAAAATCATTGATGATTTCTCTCCCGGTTAACACTCGGAGTAATTCTCTTTCAACGCCGAATGAGGACAATTTTGGTTTTGTCTGGTATAATTACATCGTAGTGTGCGGGCCATGTTTTATAATTTTCCATGTTACATCACCAAACAATCTCTCAAACAAGATAAAATCACAGATCTACCAACAGCCACAAGCACAGTAAAACAATATGCCACCAAAGTAAAATTAAATAAATATATCAAAATCAAAAACTTAAATATATAAAGTTTTCACATCATACACTAGGCACTTTTTCATTGTGGTCAGAGCATTTTGCATGCCTTGAAGGCTATGCTCTATGATCGCCTAAACATCAAAGTTCCAAATTCATCACATTAAATTGTATCTGAAATCCTTGGTATACATATAAATGATATAAAACATACTGTTTAAATATAAATGATACTAAAAATTTAAAATACTCCTAATTGATTAACAAAAAAAATTGGTTGCCTGTAAAGTCGGTTTACGAGCGATAATATTATGTGATTACGTCACAAGAAAACATTGATGAAAGATTGCATATTTTCATGAATTTAATTGAATTATTATCACTTGCCGCAATTGTTGTTGTAATAAACAAGGGAAAGCACATTAACTTTTCACTTCACTTTATAAACAGTTGACAAAACAGTTCACGTGTAGGTTGTGTGCGGCCGCTGTCTCTCTTCTACTAAGACGCAACGGCCGTGGGGTAGAAGAGAGATAAATGCGTCACATGCCGAACGCTTAGGTCAATATGCCTCTCTATTGTTCCGTGCTCTCGCTTGCACGCTTGGCTCAGGTGGAACGCAACAATGAATCATGTTTTTTCGTCCGTGCAGCCGGCATTCATCGATTTATAAGACGTTATCACATCAAAATTTTATATAGGATAATTATTTATTCAATGGAATATATTTTTGTAATAAATTGGGTGGTCAAGGCATGCATGTTTAGGTTACTCAAACTTTTCTTTTAACAAGCACAAATTATGTGGACGCCCGGGCAGTCAGGCGTCTACACAGGTACTTGCCCTTCTTTAAAATCGATGCTGATTACTAGACATCTTTCATCGAATCGACCACTGAATCCTTAAATGAAAAAAGATTCAGTGATTGATTCAAGAAATAAAAATAATTAACTTTTTATATTTCTTAAAATAATCACTTATTACTTGAAGATCCTAACAATAAGTTAACATGTAATATTCCTTTATTCAAAAGTTCGTGAATTAAATACATACAAAAAAAGACGTTGTGTGAAACAATACCTACCACAATTATTTCATTTGAATAATATGTTATTATATTACAACCAACAACAACCCATTACAGCTATCAAGATAATACTTTATCTTAGATAAACTATCGACAAACCATCTCTTTAGTATCATATTATAACAATGTGCAAATGCAAATAATTCTCAGTTTTAGAAAACATTTCGAAGAAAAATAATGAGACTCAATACGATTTGTTTGGAACAATAGTAAGAACAAAGACATATAGAGCATATTTATTTATAACTTTTGAACCTTAGAAAAAAAAAATAACATATTAAAAATACATTTCTTGACATATCCTTTTATATCATTTTTATATTAGAAATTTTCATAAGTCTGGTTACTAATTTATTTTTAAAGACACGTTATTGGAAAAAAAATTGGATCACGATGTACCGAACTATCAGTTCATTTTCTTCTTTATTGAATAGAAACAATTTAAATACAATCATAATGAAATGACAACAAAAATCCGTACCTTTACTTTCTCGTACAAAGACAGTCATTCACCCCGAATTTCTCAACCCTGAAGTTATCACTGTAATAAGAATAGGTAAATTATTTTATCAATAATCTACACTAATTACTCACAACGAAATTAAAAATCACCTTGGCAATTGTCCACTAAAATTTTGACATTTCAAGATTAATATAGTCGTGTTAAAATTAACATATATATCTCCAAAATAAAAATTACATAAAAACACTAGACTAGGTCAATACTTTTTTAATCTGTTAAAGTCTATAAATAAAATAGAACTAATGTGGTTTTTTTTCAGAAACAATCAGAAAAATGAACGAATGACGTTTATCATCAGCCACGGATGACTTTACATCATTTTACATCAGACACTACATGACTTTACAAACGAATTAGGGTTGTCACAGACAGTGAAGATTAAATAAATTACGGCAAGGGATATTCGAAGAAATAAATACACCAAGTCCACACATTTTACCGTTGAAAACTAAAGGAATTCACACACATCACGAATTTGTATTTATATTTTTGAGGCAGATATATGTTAATGTAAGAACGTACAGTAATGTTTAATACACATGAACGCCTATGACCGTATTTTGTTTTCTAGTCAAATAATTCCCTAATTATATTATATTTCAATATTTCATAACAATATCCATTTTGGAATAAATTGTACATTATAGTTGCTGTGTGTGACGGCCTTTAGAGAATGAATGAAAGAGTGATAGGTATGTACGAATTATCATTCTTATCAATCAAAGAATTGACTTAAAATCATAGAGTAATATGAACATTGGAGGAATACTTTAGAACTGGAATAAAGGTACCTATTATACTGCCATTTTACCTTCTTATTATAACACAACAAAATAAAATACAACATAAAATATTTTAAATGACAAGTCACTTTTTTTACAGTAGCGGAACTCGGTAGCTTATTCCTAAACAGTTCCATTTATTTATTTCACTGAGTGTCTTTATTTAATTATATTGTCTCAATGGAACAGAAATACTATTGAAATGTGACGGACATTAAAGAATCGTTAAAGAAATTAAACAACCTTCCTCTCTGTGCCCCGGAACACTATCCATGCCTACTGGTGTCATTCCAAAAGCCTAATTCGCATGCGTTGGCGCTATTGTGTAATGGGAATTTCCTTGCGAAGTGAAAGAAATCAAATAGAAAATTGATAATCATTGCCTACTAAAAAGCGATTCAGTTACATTATGTGGAATGATTACCTACATCTTACAAGTCAACTGTCCAAATAAATACCATCGAAAACTATGTCTACATCAAATTAAAAAGCAAAACATCCCGACACATCATCGTCGATACTACTGTCATATATTTATGCAGGAATAGGTAAATGGAATATTACAGACATCATTAACTAACTTAAGAATATTGTGTTGATAGAAGAAAAAATAAAAAAAAAGGGAACGATTCACAATGCGATAAAATGAAAATCACTAGAAAAGCGTACACCGCTAACGATTACCATTAAGTTCGCTCAGATAATAACATTGATAACTATTCAGAATAGCGATAAATACTTCAAAAAAGAAACACATTGTCAAACTCGAATTTGAAATATGTCAAACTAAAGGAGTTAATTTTTGGCGAATACAACACAGAGAACACCGTTAAAGCTGTGGCATCCCTTCCAGACAAAAAGGTACGAACCCTTTAAACTTGGGATTGAGAAGACCTGTATTAATAAAAATTTCTATATTAAAATTATCCATAGTATCAAATTAGAAACGGGAGTAATCAAAAACTATATAACAGAGACTCAATTCTTATCAATTACTATTCTCATCAATAGACTAGTCTTACTGATGAAAAAAGTAATTGATTCCGCTATTGTACAACCTGCTTCTGACGTTTTCCGTTAACTTTGGCTCTATTGATAACAACTATCTAAAGTTCTCCAATAACTCAAATATGAAATTTAATTTTTTTTAACTTTTCAAACTGTAAATTAATGTTTAGTGCAAAAGGCCCTTTAGACAAATGGCAACGTGATGTCGTCGCTATAGGCATAAAGAGCTATAGGTGCGCGGGGTATGAACCAAGGACAGCTGCTTGAGGGCGAAACACGCGCAGCGAGAAACGAAAACGCGAATATTAGACTAAAGTACTTGATACACAAACGAAAAATAAACATTCCGTCTTTGTAAGTTTACGAAAGTCTCAGTTAATAAGTATTTCTGAATATATGTTCTTTGACAAATTTTGACAGTTATCATCAGTAGTCATTTGCCATTGTTGACGAAAAACGTCATGATCACGTTGTGTCTATACAAAAATTGATTTAGTTACGGGACGGTTTCCTTCTTGAGGCTACACTTATAGTATTATAAAAGATGATTACGAAATAAAAATGAATGCACGCCCCGGCAAGAGATACTAAAACGCCTTTTTCGCTAGTGTTATTTATCGTCTACCCTCGCCGCCTGGGTCCCGATCTGACTTGACGGGTCGCAAATTTGATACCACAAGGTGTTATCCTATGTCTGACAATTTCCAGCACCAATGTCTCTAACACGATTCTTCGACGAGTGACCGATCTCATGAAATTGTAATACCCAGATCGCTTCTGCCTTTTCAACACAGTGGTAAAATCAGACTACACCACACCTAGGTTGAAACGGGCGCACAAGAATTGCTTGTCTGCTAAGTTAAATGAGGCCTAAAATTCAATCGTTGGGAAATTATATATTTTAACGCGCGGTTGCTACATATGTAGAACAATTGATATTGTCGGAAAAAATGTGAAATTTAAGAATCAAGTAAATTATCAAGGCGTGATACTTGATAAACAACTTAGCATGAATTTCTACTTTGTCTATCCTAACTTAAGAAAAGAACCTATCGAAACTGAAAAATTGTACATGTTAAATACGAATTTTGAAACAAAGCTGATGGTAAAGCATATTTCCTGTTCTCAATTATGGTAATTTGTAGCTCCTTACCAGGTTCAGCGCAAACATTAAGAAAATAAAGTAGCCTATAATAAGGCATTAAAATTATAGAAATTCTGTGGAATGCGATCGACGAAGGCTTTCCACAGAATAATATGATTTATACATGATACGCTCAAAAGAATAAAAATTCGACAAATTGAAAAACTTAAACAATAAGGGCATTCAACAATATACGCCCAAGCTTTCAACTCGACGATTGCTGACGCAGCGATTCTGCCAAAACTTCGCCAGAGATCAGTCTTGAATTGTGTTATAGAGTTCGGGTACTATGGAACAAACCATTGGCTATACTCACCTTTTCTATAGCCATTGCCCATTGCACCCTATACCCCAGTATATCCTCACCCTAAACCCCAGTGTACATATAATTTAGATTGTAAGAATAAAATACAACATCAAATTCAACCTGTACGTACAGTATACCACACACATGTAAACAAAATAATTACAACAGATTGTCGACATAATCGTCGCTCAAAATTTTAGTAAGTGTATTCTATGGATAACTTTAAACAAACTGTAAGTACTCATCGTCAAGTATCTACAACAAAAGTTGGCATAAATAAATAATTATATATGTAATATATATATATATATATATATATATATATATATATGACGGAGAATCCTCTTTCGAGGGGCTTGGCATCCTGGTAGCGATGAAATATCATCGCACACAGCTTCTCAATTAGTTGTATTCACCCACTATTAAGTTAGCTCAAAAATAATCAAAACCGTTACGGATGAAAACAGATTTGAAACGTGGTGAACCCGGCACAGAGCAAGTGACGACTTAACTCGACGACGTCTCGAACAAGAAGGAATTTTCTCGAACAAGAATGAATTTAAAATAACGAACGAACTTTCCTACAACTCAACGTTCACTTCACTCATTCAATCACTTCTTCAGTTCGCGAATGAAACAGTGCTGCCATCACTTGTCCGTACCAACCTCACCCAAGCTGTCAGCTTGACGTTTCATAAGCAACAAAAATGAACCATTACAAAATTAATTCGGTAAACTAAAGCTAGATGGCGTTGCTTGTATTCAGATTCTCCGACACGGCCATTCTGCAGTTCACACGTCCTCGTGTGAAGGATCTGAAACAAGTGAAAATTTCTCGAACAGTAACAATGATCGTCTCGGTCATTCCTGATCACAAAAATAATGAACAGTACCTATCAATTTAGTAATAACTTAAACATTTTCTTTTTCCTTAAATAAAGCTAAGATGTGGCTGTTAAACATTCCAATTCTTTTTAATATCATCAATGAATCTCTATTCAGTAACTTGCAGAGCTTTACCACAACGACCTCCAACCGGTCACCTATGGCAACTTCCATCCAGTTACCATACCACACAACGACCTCTATCCGGTCACGTATGGCAACCTCCATCCGGTCCACCATACCGATAACCTCCATCCGGTTACAAGCCTCCATCCGGCTTCATAAAGCAATGCAAAATTAAACAAGCTACACATAATAATTTAAAAGACCGTACATTCGTAATAATCTTAAAATGGTATGTTTAACCGTCACAGCACACAAAACACGTTATTCAGGGGTCATAGCCTCTTGATCTACATTAGAATGATCATCTAATACGGATTCTGAATCCACAGAATTTACTAGCAATAGACTCTTTAATCAAGGAACACTCAGCGCCCGAATCATAACGAAAATAAAACTGCTCACCGGAGTGCCGAAGAGTCCCAGCAGGTACAGTCACGAAGCACAGGTCCACACGCTTCAACGTAGTAGTTTTAGATGTTACAGCACCAACGTTGTTCCCCGCGCCTCGGCGTGGACAGCTCGACGCGTAGTGGCCCAGCTCTCGGCAGTGGAAACAGGTGATTGTGGATGTCGTAGTAGCCGTAGAAGTATGGGTCTTCGATTTACTGTCATTGCTCCGTAGATGCTTAGAATCAAGCCAAACATCTGGCTTCACATTCCTCCGATAACATTGTGAAGCCTTGTGACCCAATTTTCCACATTAAAGTAATTTTAAATCAAACAATCACAAAAGCCGATATGTAAAATAAAGTAATTTAAAACATGCCCATTAACCGATTACGACGATGTCCCGTTTGTTTCGAGTCTTCAACAAGCACGTTTCTAGATCATTTCATTTTCCTTCGACGTGAGCATTATCGTATAACGTCACATCACAACGAAAGGTACAAAATGTTTAAGCATAAAGCCCGTCGTGACGGCCAAGGTACACTCGTCCCGTAACCGGTCATATATACGGGCGCATTTTCAAAAAAAAAATAATAACATATATGAAACAAAAGGAAGCAATAAACAAGGACCGTGGAAATAATATTTCAGTCGCGTGACGCGCCGACGCGCGCGCGTCCAAAGGCACATGTCTGCTGTCGTTACCCATGCTCGCGCATCCATATCCTTTTTCTCGGGGTCAAAGTCGGGTAGACGTGAATTGCTCGGCTGTGTGGGTAGCTTCATTGCTTTTATCAGCGCTAAAAAGTTCTGATTCTGCTGCTCCATAAGCCTGATCCATTTGTCACCATTGGACTGGATGCCACCATCCAAGGAATCGCGTGGAACGTTCTGGGCATATCCCACTTCTGATGACGGAGAATCCTCTTTCGAGGGGCTTGGCATCTTGGTAGCGATGAAATATCATCGCACACAGCTTCTCAATTAGTTGTATTCACCCACTATTAAGTTAGCTCACAAAAATAATCAAAAACCGTTACGATGAAAACAGATTTGAAACGTGGTGAACCCAGCACAGAGCAAGTATGACAACTTAACTCGACGACGTCTCGAACAAGAAGGAATTTTCTCGAACAAGAATGAATTTAAAATAACGAACGAACTTTCCTACAACTCAACGTTCACTTCACTCATTCAATCACTTCTTCAGTTCGCGAATGAAACAGTGCTGCCATCACTTGTCCGTACCAACCTCACCCAAGCTGTCAGCTTGACGTTTCATAAACAACAAAAATGAACCATTACAAAATTAATTCGGTAAACTAAAGCTAGATGGCGTTGCTTGTATTCAGATTCTCCGACATATATATATTACATAAACAATAATATTCAACCTTTTTTATATTTCCCTAAATACGTCCACGAATTTATTATATTATAATAACACATAAACTTGTAGAGAAATTGGGTTGAGTCCATTGATTCATTTTTCTTTTCTTCAAGTGTATAGTTCATATGTGAGTTATACTGAGACATATTATGTTTACATTAAAGTAAGTTTTCTTATTTTTAATCGACTTCAAAAAAAGGAGGTAGTTTTCAATTCGACTGATTTTTTTTTTGTATGTATATTACTCGATATCTCCGAGAGTTGTATACCGATTTTCAAAATTATTTTTTTATTCGAAAGGGTATACCCTCGAGATGCTCCCATTGGTACCAAGTCAGGATCTGATGATGGAATCCCAGAGAAATCAAGTGCAACCCCCAATATTATAGGCACATACAATGTGTTTTAAATATTTCCTAAAAAAACTCTATTCAAGTATTTATGATCTCATGTTACTGAGCTGATGGAAGGTATAACTCTTTAACGATTGGAAATTGAGAACAATTCTTTAATTATTGTGGGATCGATATACCTTAGTATAGAACAACTGTCTCTATAGATGGTCAGTAATTTGAGAAGAGGATTAATTGTAAAGAAAATAAATTATGGCAAGTTGTGCTACCTCAACATTTCTGTAAGAGCCTTCTCGTCAGGGGGTCTATTTAATAACTTGTTTGCAACTAAGTCCGATAAAACGATGCCTTCTAGTGTTTTGACAGAACTTAGAGGCACATAGGTTTGTCCTTTTGTGAAATTTTATTTTTCTAAATCGATAACTGCCTTATCGAGTGTTGTGCCTTACAGCTTGTGAACAGTTACTGCCCAATTTAAAATAATTGGTAGCATTCTTCGCTCGATGTCACCATATCCCCTCTATGCCTGAAAGATTGTAGAAGCAGGAGAAATTGCTATACAATCATCGTGGTCTTCGATTTTAGCCCTAATAGCAGGATCGTCAAATTTTATTAAGACAGCTTCAGGCAATTGTCCTTCTTCCAACTGATTACGACGGAGTGCTGGTCATTTAAATTTTTTTCCTAAGCTTATCTTCCTTTTCGTCTTTTGTCTCATTAGACCGGCGCTGTCTCATTAAATCAGCTCGTTTAGATGGTCTACTCATTGTTAATTTTCACTAAAACGTAACAAATAAATCAAATTTTTAACAAAAAAAACCCGCAAAAATGTTAATAAATGAAAAACACAAAAAAAATAGGTTAACCCTGTAGGCCAACCCTAAAACTTCCCGCTATTTTCGAGTTCAAAACACTCGAAAAAATACGGGATTCAACGCGATTTTTTGAGTAAAAAAACAGTTTGTTACGATTTCTTTCAACAACGATTTCTCGCAAACGAATCAACCGATTTTGACCCGGTTTGCGGCAATCGACGTGTTTTTAATATGTTAAGAGCTGATTAGATTTTGGAATTGATCGGTGAAGCCATTTTAAAGTTATTTTGAAAAAACCACTTTAAAAAATTTTTTTTTCTTAGTTTTTTGAAAATTTCTCAAAATCTACCCGTCCAAATCGATCCAAACTTTCAGGAAATTTAAGTTTGGTGAAACTCTTTGGAACACCGTTTAGTGGGCTCGATTCGGTCAAGCCGTTTAAAAGTTATAAGAGGTTTACATACATCCACACATACACACACACATCCGCACAGACATACGGACATCATCTCAGGGATGATCAGGGAAGCTTCCTAGACCCTCAGAACGTCGAGATCTGATGAGAACTCGATTTTTGCAAAATGGGCTGAAACCAATAACTTCTTGAAAATTTTAGAAAATTTTCAATTTTCTTAGTGGGAAGTTAATTATTGAAAAAAACACAAAACAAAACCTGCCTAAATAGATACTTAAAAATACTTAAACACTAAAAAGTATCAAATATTTTTATTACAAAATATTAAGCTAAAATTCAATCTGTATTTATATTTACAAAACATTAACATAACAAGACTTACCGACTACCGCGACTGCTTAGTTAAAATAATATTTTACACCTCAAATATTATGTTCTACGCTAAATTAGTATTTATAAATACCTATAGATATTTACATAACACTTCCGACTGCTTACATGTACTTTCATGTAAGCATTAGGAAGAACTTTAACACATATTTAAATATTTACAATAATCAGTCATTTTTGGAGTCGGTGCTAGCCAATCTAAGAAAAAAAAAGGAAATATATACTTTATAACAAATTACTACTAACAATTTCAAACAAATTAGTTAAAAGATAGGTACCTATTAACCTACTATTGTTTCTGTAACTTCAAAACCTATTTTATCACCCTTCAACAATTGCAATTTTAATAAGCGCATACTAAAATTCGATATTTGGTGACAACTGTCAACGGCGTCTGCCCTATTACGCGTCTGAATCCGTTCAGGTCAAACATCCAAGCACATTCCCCCCGCGCGCCTGCGTAGACGCCGGGCTATCCCATTGTTCGCCCCACCATCCATCGCCCAACATTCGCGGACTGGCACCGACTCCAAAAACAACTGATTATTGTAAATATTTAAATACGGGTTAAATTTTAATACTTTCATATAAGCAGTTGGAAATATCTATAGGTATTTATAAATACTAATTTAGCGTTGTACATATTTGAAGTGTAAAATATTATTTTGACTAAGCAGTCGCGGTAGCGGTAAGCCTTGTTATGTTAATGTTTTGTAAATAAATTACAGATTCGATTTAGCGTAGCTTAATATTTTGTGCAAAAAAAAAATTGATACATACTTATTAGTGTTTAAGTATTTTTAAATACCCATTTAGGCAGGTTCTGTTTTGTGAGTTTTTTTCACACAACCTTTTTCTGTTTTTTATTCATAAACATTTTTTTGCAGGTTTTTATTGAAGTCGGGTTTTTTTTTGTTAAAAAAATTACAGGTATTGTTTTGAAATGCGAATAGTGTATTGTTTCTTAATTAACTTTCTATATAGGTGCTTTATAGTCCAATCGGTTTCCTCCAAAAGTTTATATATTTGCATTTATACATAGATTTTTTTTCATAAGTTAACAGCATCGGTAGAAGTTTATAGTACTTCAGAGATAATAAACTAAAAATCATGTAATAATTCATTTACTTGGCTCTGTGCTCCAGAATTTTAATCAATTTAAACAGAAAATAAATAATACATTAACCTTTTAGGACTGACCTGGTAAAGTGACAGTCACCACGAAATCAAAAACATATCTTGCGTCGTTATTTTCCAAACGTTGAATCGTTCCCCACTAGCTCTCAATACCTATAAACAACGCACGAAACTCTGCCTGTCTGTATTGCCTGCGAATGATGAGTTGCGCAAGTATAATACTCCTCGAACCTTCCTTTTTCTCCCACGCTTTCCTATTTTACGCCATTGCGACACTTTCGTGACTGACTTCACAGAAGTAGTTTCGTGCGTTATACTTAACGTGACCATTTATTTATTTTGTCATACCGGGACACATCTGCGGAAATATATAATAAAAAAAAGGTTTTAGTGTTTTACAAGAATTTGGGTGGAAGGGATTTATCTGTCCTGCTCACATGCATTGATGCAGCACTGCGCGGGCGGACGGCGCGCTCTATCATCTGCCTCCCCGTGCAGGGCGTCGGGCACGCATTTCGAGCGCGGAAAAAATTAATTTTAAAACTATCTTTGGGTATGCTTACAAAACCGGGACTATGTTGGCTTCGCTGTTGACATCGGGACAGATCGCCTGAAACCGGGACTGTCCCGCCCAAACCGGGACATATGGTCACGTTAGTTATACTGTATTGTTATATTTTGAAGCATTGATTCAAACTATGTCGTTTAATATTGTAAAGCTATATGTGTCATTTTATTTTTATTATATCAATAATTTTATATGATAATGCACACTCTAAACTTACAAAAATAATCATTGCAGTTGGTGTATAAATAAAATTTAATACAAACTTATTTGTTAAAATGGTGTCTGGTGTACTGCCATTGCAGCGTAATTGTAATAATAAAGGCACGTCAATCGAAGTTAATTAGCCAGGGATACAAAAGAAAACAATAATATAAAGATGCTGAATATGAAAGTATATCAGATTTCATACATTTGTCACCTAATTATGTACTTGAGTAACATAAATGATCTGAGTCCATATCAAGAAACTCAACACATTATATTTAACAATATAGTAACTTGACATTTTTTTAAGAAGTGTTTTCATTTATAACAATATCTCATAAAATACAAAAATAGTAAAACAATAAATAATCCAACCAAATTAATCAAATTCATTAGTGAAATTTAATGCAGTATTTATTCATTCATATGTTTCAGATAACAGTTAAGTCTTTTGTGTGCTAAAACCCAAAGGAGGATACTTTTCGAGAATATTTGCCATTGCTGATGGATAGAATGCCATGAATTTAAACCTTTCACCCATTTTTTGAGTACTTGTTAACATTTCAAATGCAGCTTTTAAATTTTCTTTATCTTCATCTTTTGAATTATCAAGTAAAACCTGAAACAAAATCGGGGGTTATTAGTAAAACCATTTGAAACAGGTATATCGACATCTTTTATTTTTTTTTGGATCTCATTTTATTATCTTTATTTTGTAAGGTTTCAGATTAACTTTATTAACTTGTTATAGATTGAACTGTAATCAAAACAGATGGGATGAGGCAGATTAACAGGCCTTGTAAATAAAAGCTTCTAGCATAACTAATTTATGACTGCCTGATTGTCGCAATTGGTAGTGACCCTATTTGCTGCAATAAGAACATGGATTCGATTCCCAGACAAGACAAACATTAATTTTATTGAAAATTTGTGTTTATCTTAAATTTGGGTGTTTCCATGTACTGTATGCAATCATTCAGGAAAAAAAAAACAAATATATATGTAATATAAACTATCTAGCATTCATAGTATTTGCTTAGTTTGGGACCAGATGGTGCTGCATGTACATCCAAAGATATATGCAAAAATAAAATTGCAGTATACAAAGACGATTGTAAAGCAGCTATTGCAGGGTTTGCATCACAAAAGTTCACTAAGTCCTCGTAATTCTTAAACTACAACAATGTTTTACCAGTTTCAATCATATTATTTTGCATTTATGGAGTTAGCAGTTAGGCAGTGTTTAAAAATTATATCAGATGATTACAAAAATATTGAAAAAAGCCTCTTACTTGCAATCTTGATTCAGCTTCTGCTCTAATAAGGAAATCTCTTTGAGTGACAGGTCCTACAACAATAGCAAAGTTGTCTTCCTTCGATGTTTTAGAAGCCGCTATCCTTAACTGACTGAAATCCACATCGGCAGTGAGATCACACTCTCCCGGATTTTCAAGTGGATTCACAATTTTGTGTTTGTGAAAAGCCCTAAATGTGTCACCTTTTTCACCTTCATGCCCATAATCTACAATTAAAGCAATGCCACCATTTTCGTCTACCCTTTGAGCCAACTGCCGTGCAATGCTTAAGCTTTTGACACTGACTTCTAATTCTTTTTTATTTCCTGAATCTAAAGGTGGCCTTATCCATAATTGTACAGCCTGAGTTTCCTTTCCCGATATTCTATAATATAATTTATCATTTTCGTCTATGTCGATAAGCAGCTCCCTCCAACCATCAGAAGTTTTCTCAAATTTGTGAATAGGTAAAGCATCAAAAAATTCATGTGCTATATACCAAGAAAATGTCTGTGGTACTTTTGATATGTCATTATACCAATACACTTTGATTCCACTGACAGTCTCGCCCTCATAATAATGTGGCATATTTTCATCAGAGCTCCTGTGTGTCATGCATAGCCTGTGAGCTTGTTCATTCTGCATCATTGGTGAGATTTCAATCAAATGGAGACTAAAGTCTTGCTGCCGATAACCAATACGACTTAATATCCTCAATAAATCAATCATCAAGGTTCCTTTTCCAGGACCCAATTCAACAATTTGCAGTGGTTTTCCTTCATACATCTTTAGAGTTTCTGAATAAAACCAGATTGCAATAATCTCACCAAACAATTGGCAGATTTCTGGAGAAGTTATAAAATCTCCTCCTTCACCAATAATTTCTTTTTTCATATAATATCCTCCCACAGGATTCGTTGCAACTATATGCATATAATCTGCAACTGTTATTGGCCCACTAAGCCTAATTTTACCTTTAATTAATTCAATTAATTTGAGTGTAGTGTTAGCGGCTGGTAATTTCATCTTTGCAGGATCAGGCCGCTTGATTGCTTTGTAAGAATAACTTCGAAATATTATGTTGGGAGAAAATTTTTTATTGTACATTCTCAATATTGTCATTAAATTCATTTTTTATTCGAAATTTAATAATAAGTATAACCAGTTTAAACTGAAGTTTTTTGTATTTTTGCTTGTTTAAATTGTTATTTACGATTTTTTAAGCTTTATTTTCACTTGTTGACAACAATTACTATAGCTTGATCAGCTGTTTACTGTCAAAAATCATTAGATTGTCAATCATATAATGCAGTCACATTCCTACTTTGGGTATATGTACCTAGTGTCGCTTAGATTCTATACTTCATAATAAGAAACATCAGTTTCTTTACCACAAGTCTGTGTTCTAATTATTTCTAATTAACACACGCATTTAGTATTTCTTATAATATTAATTTTAAGAAATTGATTTCGAAATATAAAACTATAGTCGACCTGTTACCGTTCTGTGGTTCTTTTAATTGTGTCACTTTTACCACAGAACATTATTAGCATAGATTATTAAACCAGACTTAAAGCACTTCATGTTCTATATCGTCATCACATTTGAATATTTTTGTCAGTCAGAAAGTTAGATTTTTTTATCTTTAATGAATTGTTATTAAGTGGGCGCAGTTCTAGAATCATAAAATATATTTATATATTATAATAGTCTTAAATTGTAGTATTATAATTCTATAATGGAATACAGATATCAAGAACTTGACTTACCTTTTACAATATGGCATAATGGAATTAATTCGAGATTTTCTCGAACTCTGAAACATAAGTGGAATGAATCGCACGATGTTGGAAATTGTTTTAGATATAGTATAGCTAACATTAAAGAAAGAATAGTCAATGAGAAATATCTACTTACGGTATATATTACAAGATATACTTAATCATATCTTTAGGAATTACTTTAAATATTACATTATAAGTCTTCAATTGCAGCTTAATCCTGAAAGGGGTTACAATAGAAGGCAAGCAGAAGAATTCAGAACTGTGTTACAAGAATTTGATCCACTAAAATTCAATTTCACAAAAGTTACAAAAGATGAGCTACTTTTTAAGATGGTAAATGTAGTTATTATAAATATCACTGTCATTATTTAATTTTTCGTTAGGTATGTACTTTTAATAAGCAAGACTTGTACTGAATTATTATTACAGAATGAAAAAACATGTTATTCTTATTAATGTCAGTCCTATATCAAGATACCACAGTTTATTTTGTCCATCGATAGATAGTTGTTTACCTCAAGTAGCAACCGCTGAAAGTATAAAATTGGTAATGGAATTGTTCTTCTTATGTCAAGATTGGTGAGTTGAGGCAAGTAAATTATATTTTTGTTTTCTATTTTGTTATTTTGCCATGTTTTTAAATCAATTTTCTAAATTCATTGTCATATCAAATCATTGACTATCTTCCATGAAAATTTTTTCTTTATATATCTGTTGATAAAATTTAATCAGTGAAAAGTATGAATTACAGGGATTTGAGAATTGGGTTCAATAGTCTTTGTGCCTTGGCTTCTGTAAATCATCTGCATTACCATTTATTGTTCGAGAAATTTACACTACCATGTGAAGTTGCGGTATGTGCCAATAATATAATATAATCTACATTGAGTTAAATATGAAATTATATGTATAGTATAAAAAGTCACTAATGTATGTGCATTACATACA
Source organism: Eumeta japonica (assembly GCA_005406025.1). NCBI lineage: Eukaryota > Metazoa > Arthropoda > Insecta > Lepidoptera > Psychidae > Eumeta > Eumeta japonica. The sequence continues at coordinate 263,007 of BGZK01000776.1, forward strand.
TACATGTGTATGTAATGCACATACAAAGAATGCAATTATGTTATGTATGTGCATTAGTACATCTGGTGTATATATCATATGTGTATATCCTAGAAATGTACAGACAGCGCCAGCCCTAGGTTTTGATCAGGGTGGAGTGAGATTGTTCCTCAGCGCCCTCAAATCAGTGCCCTAATTGTCCAGAAATTGTAATTCGGCAGGGTGATAATTAAATAGTAATTGCTAATTTTTCAACATAAGTTTTTATTGCAAACATCAACACATACTGAGCTTAAATTAAATTAAACAACTTTTAGTACCGTAACACTGTTCTATGTCTTTCCGAAAGCAACATTAAAATTTGATGTTTTGCTGAAAATTGTCTTTTGCATTTGGTTTTTTAGCACCCTTAGTTACATGGCGCCTAGAGCAACCGCTCCACTTGCTCTACCCCTAGGCCGACGCTGTGTATAGAAATATAAAACAGATTCAATCTTTTTTCTGGTTATCGTTTTGGAGTGCTTTCAGAAAAGTTTAATGAAAGTAGTACATTTTTTTGGATATGAAAAGTAAAATACAATGAAAGACATGTTCAAAACATAGACTTAAATTTAAGTAGGGATTGAATACCAAAAGAAAAAGATGCCTTGCCTCAAATGCGTATGACAAAAATTAAGTTATCAACATTTGTGGAGATAAAACAAGCCAAGGGAATTAGCTGTGACAGACGTATTTTAAGATTCAACTCTTATAGTCACTGCTCACTAAGTCAGATTAAAATAATTCTTATTATAATCTGTACAATTTTATATATTATTCTTGTCAAAAAGTGGTCAATAGAGAATCGGACTCGCACAAATGAGTCTACCACCATATAATATTCAACACTATTTATTTTTTAAAATATATTTAATTTAAATCGAGAACAATTAATATTAAGATCAATGAAAAAAAAAAATGCCGAAAAAGCATATTTCTTGTATATGAACTCATAACCATTTAATTTTGTGTTCGATAAGGTGTTCGATATCTGTCAATCCTCTGGAATCAATATTCAATCATTTGGATTGAGATTTGTAGTGGAGAGGCAGATTCGAGGGTCAGCGGTGGGTTGCATGCTGCATGTTAATGCATGTTGCAGGCAAGCGTCTACTATGGATTTCCGTGAATTAACACCTCACACAATACAATATTGTGATAGAAGGTGTGACAAAACTATACTGAAATGCAATGAGTGCTAAACTGTCTGTTTTAACACTCATTTACTGCAGCCGTTTTTGAGCGTGGGACTGCGATCTTCTCTATTTCATAAATCAATGATTAAAAATGTAAAAATGGACCATGTAGTAATTGCGGCATATGCTCTTAATATAATGAAAAAAGGTAGTGTTGGATTTGTCAACAAATGTTACTATTAATGAAGAATTATACCTTAACATAACATAAGTAATTTGATACTATTCTATTCTATACTAGTCTATGAAATTTTCAAAACGAAGAGCATGATTAAAACTCTTTTATTTTGAACTGTAATGGACAAATAAAATCAAATAATTAACATAACTATGAATCATGACCTACCAGCGTTTAGTGTATTATATTTTTGAGATTTGATTTTACATCATATGTGTATATTTTGTTTGAATCATTTTTTCTTGATGATTTTGTTGGTAATTCTTATTCTGCTGGTTAATTCATGATCAAATACTTATATTTTATGGTTCCGTACCTCAAAAGGAAAAACAGAACCCTTATAGGATCACTTTGCTGTCCATCTGTCTATTAAGACCCTTTATCTCGAGAACGCGTGGAGTTGAAATTAAAACCATATATTCGAATCTACAGTCCCTTGAAGTTATGAAAATATCAAACTTCTGACTTAACATGAAAAAAAGATATGGCAGTTTATGCTGCAAAAAATGTATATTTTGACACTCAAGAAATTCTAAATGTAAAGGGTATTTTCCGTTAACCTAGAACTATAAAGAAATTGGCAGAAGTAATAGAGTCTTTATCATATTAAATCATAAATTATATAGAATCCTAAATGTAAACAACACTTTTTTCATCTGTAGTACATTTCTTTGTAATATAAAACAGATTGCTTCTGGCTGGCTTCGGCTTCGGAATGGCTTCGGAATCCTATAATGAGCATGGTCCGACATGCTCTTGGCCACTTTTTTTTATTTAATAATCATATTCATTGTATACAGTATCTCACATTCGTAATGTGATTGTAGTTATAAGTAAATAACAATCAAGTATAAAAATTGTAATTGGTAATATGTTATTGCATATAATCATATTGTTCTGATAGTTGATTAACAATTACTTTGACCTAAGAGTTATAAGTTAGCACAATAAGCACTTAACAAAACTATTGCTGCTTCAGATTTGTCATGAGTCTTGTCATTGACTACAAATTATTTTTTCCTTAGGGAATCAACTACTATTAAATGGTGACATTTCAACATTTTTTTAAAGTAGAATTGATTTTATGAACTACATGGGATAATGTAATATTTTTTTTTATTTTAATAGTAGTTGAAATGTCTCTATTTAGGCTTAGATTGTACATTGCATGGTGTTCACTGGCCATTATCAACATCATGATTAAGGCATTGATTAAGCTATTTAAGTGTTATTGTCTATTTATTTCAGAAAGGTACCATTATAGCAGGTCGAATTTTCCACCTGTATGGCTATATGGTGCCAGCGTTTTGCTTTCAATTGCTGAAGAAAAATGAAATTTATGAAACTTCAAAAGATGTATATAAAGTATTAAGTTATTTAATTGAGAAAAATATAGCACACAATTTGTTGATAACCAGAGGACAAAATTTGATTGAAAATCGTATTGATTCAGATATAGTGAGAATTATAATTTGGCCAAGAAGAAGTTGCTTCGGGGTCAAACAATATTCAGCATTTAATATTGCTGTTTGTGAATTAAGTGGGTGGTTTCCCATTTTCAGTAAGTAATTTAATTAAAATTTTCAGTATTCATTAATTTTACAGCATGTTGTTTTAGAGGAGCATTTTGATGGATATAGCATTGAAGAGATGCTGCCAAAAATTGTACATATATGAGAAAGTTATGGATAAAACATGTTAATTTAGATTCTAAGTTTGTTTCCAAAATATTAGATATTTTTTATGTGATCTACATAAAAGAAAGTTTATTGTACATTTTTAATGTGGTTTATTACCTACTTCCTAATAATACAAGGTGTTTAAATAATTTTTATTAATATTCTAATTAAATATATATATTTTTATATTGACAGAAATTACATTTTTAAACACAAATTCAAAGGTGTTTTAATATATTTTACAAAATTTTAAGGCTATAAACATGTGCAATTTTACATATTGATATAAATAAAAAGTTGATAGATACTATATAATATGTTTTCTTTATGAAGTTCTCATATAATTAATATACTATTGAATTCTATTTAGTGTTAAAAGACAATATATCAGGAAGAAAAGAAAATGTTGATATGTACTTAATGGTAAATTTTCTGCAAATTTGTCAAACTAAAAATTATTATTCTTAACAAATATTGTTCTAAGAATTTTTATCATGTTTAGTCATATAATAATCGGTGCTGAAACTGTTAATGATTGTGAGTAGATTCATTGTTTGTATGTGCTAGGAGCAAATAGATGGCACTGAAGTCAATTTATTAACAATTATATGTATTTATGGGCGAAAATCAGATAATCATAATAGAGACTGGAGTCTTGATTCAAATTTCAAGGGAAATGTTAAAAATTTTGAACTAATAATTTTTTGACATAGCAAGAATTTCGAGATACAATGTATCTAATTACTATAAATTCATTTTATTTGGTGGTTTAGTTCAATAGAAGGAAATAAGAAATGGTAAAAAAAAAACACATTAAATTAATATTATTGGTGGTGCTGTGGTAGAATTATTAACAAATATTGTAATTATAAACCGAGATAAATCATATTTTTATGATTTGTTTTTGTAGCTCATAAAAATATTTAAAATGTTTTACAAGAATAGTGCAAAATGTGTTTAAAACATCTGCTTAAAAAGGTCTAGAAAAATGCCTACCAGACCAGCCATAAAAATTATAAAATTGATATTATTATATTTTAATACAATATTATGGATTACATTCTTATTTTTATTTTGAAGTGTTTTGCATTTACAGATGAAAGAGACTTTCAAGATTTAAATGTTAATGACCTTGAAAAGGAACTGAAATTGTGGGAATATGAACACTTTCCTGAACTTTTACAAAATATAAAACAATTATTTAGTTAAAATTCTGAAAAAGTTATTAGATTTCAAGAAGGTATGTAATTAATTAGGTTAATGAAGTTAATAAAAATGATGCATTATGCAACTATAATATAGTTTTGAGATTTATGAAATGTGTCTGAATCATTTTTGTCTATTTTTGAGAATAATCTGTTAAGCAAGCATTACTGTAAACCGTTTATTGAATAAAATAGATACCATACAATGATCGTTTAATTTATTTATTTTCATACTATGTGAGTGATTTATAAAAATGACTAGCATTGAATGCAAAAACTAAAAGGATTTTATAAAACTTGGCAAATGTAAAAAAAACCACTCAGTAACTTTCTAAGAGTGTAAGAATTTTCAGAATGGTTCAGTAGTTTCAGGGTTTGTCCCTTACATACAAAAAAAAACCTTTTTTATAATAATGTAGATAATAAGAAAACTACGCTTTATTATAAATAATTTCATTTTTAAATGCTGCAGTTCTGACAAAATTATCATTAGTATTCATATATGAAGAGCTGGCTATTATCAAGTTTTCGAGTTTTATAAGATACTCAATGTAAAGAGTAAACAATCATTTAGAAAATATTATATAGTATAATGAGCCTAAAAGTTTAAAATGGCATTTTTAAAGTAAGAATTCAGTTTATCTGTCCTAATTACAATTGTTTTTTCAATGTGACTTATTTCTAACATCATAAAAGGTATAAACTAACCCTTTTTGTGACTATGGTCCTTGACTAATATATATTCTTACTACATAATAAATATATAGGTTACACTGAATTTCCGAAATGAAAAAAGGACATTTATTCGGAACTTTTTGAAATATGGTCCACCACATTCTATGCATTTTCACATATGGAAAAACCATTTGCTGATAAATAATTATTGTTCTTCAAAAGGGATTTCTTCAATTGTTTTGTAGTAATCATTCATCACATCTTGATGCAAATTTTCCTTGATTTTTAGGAATAAGTAAAATGGTAAGGTTTGTACTGCAATATAGATCAGATATTTAAATTTTTGTGTAGTTCAATTTCATAGCAAGGTGAATTGTTTAAGTAGAAGCATTGTTGTGGTGAGAGGTGATTTTAATACCATGTTTTCTTATTTTCACTTTCTTCATATAGCAGGCAAACAAATCTTCTGTGCTATTCTACATTGACTCCTGATCATCTAACTCAAGAGTTACATAGTGGACACTGTTACTAAAAAACTATACAATCATTTCTTCTGAATGATTCCACCTCGTTTTACTTTGATTGGACACATTTCTGAAAAAACACCTATTGAAAAAGACTTGCTTTATTACAGGATCATAACAGTATATTCAAGATTCATTACATGATACAATTTTGGGAAGGGACCTATTTCACGAAATGCTGGTTGAAGTCTGATATTGCTTTTTTGTACAATACTTTAACAAGAATCTTGATAAAAAGTGGTACATAAATTTTAACATGAAACTTCATTTTGCAGTTAACATCAAAAAGTTTTAAGTTGTCGTTAACATAACTCCTCTCTTACAAAAATTATAGAATAGTACGCCATTGGCTTATCTCGAAATTTGTGGATGTGGTTGTTCAGATTACGTATTTTGATTGGTTAGAAAATCTCAGATAATGGTAAGTAGATGTTTGTTTACGTCGGACGTGATATGTTTATATCTTTATTTTTACTATTAATTTATTATCTTGTTTGCACTCACAGAATATACTAGATCACGCGCAGAGGGATATACATTAGAATTGGAACATTGGATTTTTTTTTGGAACATTCGAACATTGGAATTCGTAAATTATTGTGAAAAGAATTTAGGGGGGCAGTAGTCATTTTCACACATATTATAGTGATCATATACATCACAAATGTAGTCACGTTAAAGTGAAACTGTGTCAAAGTGACAAATGTCGTAATGAAATTGTCAAAGTGACAGTAATTCATAAATTCAAATTTTCACCCGTTGATTTTAAATCTTAAAATTAGTCAGTAGATTGTGAATTTACCACTCACTTGAGAGGCAGTTTTTTAAGATAGTCCTGTCGTAATACTGCCCTTCGAACGAGTGATTGATTCATTTTATGATGACACATTTCGAAAGAAAAGTGAATTTGAAAGTGAACGATATTTTTGAAATAAATTGGCATAATCATAACTTTGTATTTTATATATAGGTACATAAATGTAATTTATATACCTATATATATATATATATAATACAAAGTTATGTAAGTATTTATAATTCATACATAAATGTTTTTTAGATGTTTTTCTCTTTGAATTTGACCTTAAGAATTCTTAAAAGATCTATGTACACACATTATATATATATATATATATATATATATATATGTATATATATTTTGTTATATAATATCGAAGTTGAAGTTAGTTAATACTAAAAATGTAAACAGCGGAATTAATAAAAAGAAATAATAAAGTTACAAGTGACATCGCTGCATGTTTCAAAGATTGTTGTATATTAACAGATGTACCCAACTTATAATCAGTTATTTACAAGTTAATAAACACGAAACCGTGATAAATAGTTATATAGGCATATATAAAAAAACAAATACAGAAGTAAGTATTAGCGTAAATTGCAATACTTGTGTGCTTTAAATGTAATCATAAGAATTTAAATCGGAATGTAACCACGAGGTATTTCAATGTCAAACAAATACGGTTCGCGGTTGTTTCAAACTGAAAGTATTTTTTGTGTGCATTTCTGTATTTTCCGTATGCGTTCATCTATAGTTTATAGTTCAAGGTTGTCGTATATAATTTTGTAATCATATGTTTACTAATATAAGTTGTGATTTTCCTGGTTTATTTTATAAGACGTCAGTAAATTAAATATCGTGTACCTACGTATATTGAGTCATTGCGCATGCTTTGTTTATCGCTAGATTTACGTAAAGTATACATTATTAGATTGTGACGTTTTATTCTGTGCTCATGATGTATTTTGCGTTGGCTGTCTTTCACAGTGCTCTTCAAGAGGCGAATTTAACAACATCATTTAATTGAAGTTCTTAGTTCAGTGCAGTTGCTATGAAGTGCATATTCTTTCTGTCATTATTAACGTTAGGAATTTTCGTACAATGTGGAGATTGTGGACACACTTGGCTACCTTTCAATATTATTGATGCTGTACAAAACAAAACTATACAAATAAAAAATTTTGTCAAAGATAAGGGGCGTAGCTTACGAGATTTCTATGTCGAGAATGTTCAAAATAGAATCAAGACTTATGTCGGATATAGTAAGAATCAAACAGAGAAAATTGTAGATATCATAACAGAGAAAACAGACATATTGGTAGAAAAGTTCGACAGATATTTGACTGAAGCTGAAGTGTCTGGAAACCAACTTTTTGATGCAGTGGCTCCACAAAATGTAAAATATACATGCTCGAATGATGATCCAGCAATACATATGAGCACACCACAGTTGATAGCATCACATGGATATGCAGCTGAATCGCATACCTTTGTTACTGATGATGGCTATATACTTACATTGCACAGAATACCTTACCCGAAAAGTAATTTAAATCGTTTAATACCAACAAAAACTGTCTTATTGCATCATGGCTTGCTCGGAAGCTCAGCTGATTGGGTATTAGCTGGACCAGAAAAAGGTTTAGCATATATTCTATCTAATGCTGGGTATGATGTTTGGTTAGCGAATGTCAGGGGCAATACATATTCTCGAGCTCATGTTTCGAAGGACCCAGATTCTTTTGCTTTTTGGAATTTCACATGGCACGAAGTCAGCCAGCATGACTTGCCTGCAGTAATCGGACATATAATAAAAATTAAAGGTCCTGATGTGAAGATAAATTATGTCGGACATTCAATGGGCACTACAATATTATTTGCATTGTTGTCTACTAAAACTGAATATAATAATATATTGCGGGCTGGTTTTGCACTCGCCCCTGTTGCGTACATGACCGATATTGAGAGTCCTATTCGACTTCTTGCCAGATATGCCAACAATATTGAATACTTGATGAAACTTCTTGGAGCAAATGAATTTTTACCTCAAAACTCGGTGCTTAGATGGTTATCAAAACATGCTTGTGAAATAAATCACTACGAAGAGGCCATTTGTGAGAATTCATTATTTGTTTTATGTGGCCATGATGAGCAACAGTTCAACCGAAGCTTACTACCAATAATTTTGGGCCATGTTCCAGCTGGGGCTTCCACAAAATCATTAGTGCATTATGCCCAAGAAATCAGAAACAAAGGTAATTTTCAGAAATTTGATTATGGTCCCAAAGGAAATATGGAGCACTATGGTACCACCATTCCTCCAGAGTACCCTCTTCATAAGATTACTTTACCTATAGCATTATTCAGTGCCAAGAATGACTGGTTGTCAGGAGAAGTGGATGTTTCAAACTTGTACCGTCAACTGGTGAATCCGATAGAGCATTATATTGTACCTTTGAAGACATTCAACCATGTCGATTTTTTGTGGGCTATTGATGCACCAATTCTAGTTTATAATAGACTCCTAGAACTTATGGAACAAGGAACAAGCAAATCTTTATTTAATGGTGATATTGATAGTAATCACATTAGATAGATACTGATTTTGACCCTGTGATTTTTTAAAATAAATATGTGATTTTTTTGAATAAATATGTTATTTTTTTTCTTAATGACAATAAATTTTGTTTTAGTAGTATTTGCATTTTTTTTTCAGGTTTCTCATATTGGCTATACAAAAAAGACTGATATTAATACTTAAGTTAGTACATGTTTATTAATTTCTAGAGAAATCTTATTACTTTATATAATATGTATACATTATAAAACATGTTGTAAATTGATTGTTATGTAACTATTTTCATTTAAGTGATATATAAAAATTATTTTTAAATGACTGAATTTTTAGGGTGAAATAATAATAAAGTAACAATGTAAACTTTGGCCTTCTGTCTTGAGTATTTTGAATGTACTTCAAAAACTACGTGTTATAAGTATGCTATATCAAATTGAAAAATGGAATGAGTTGAACATCTTGCTTATCCTTACTCATATCAAAAAAAAATTTTTGTTTTTTTAATGACCTCTCTTTTTCCTATTGTAAAGATATTTATAACTTTTAAAGTTAATACAAAAAATTTCTATAGGTATAGGTGCATTAGCTTTGTGTCATATTTATAAGTATAAAGAACACTGTTTCTATGTCTGTCTGTTGTGTGTCTAGGCCGAATACATGTTTTTTTTTTATTTCAAGTCAGGCTCAATTCGTATGTTTTTTTTGTATAGAAATAAATTACACGGCCAAGTTTTTGTATGCATTAACACTTACCCATGATTCCCCTCCCATGAACATGCAATGAATGCCTTACTTTTGTATACCAGTCGGTTATTGGATGAATGAACACCGAATCGCTATCGGTACCGCTAGCAGGATCGAGATCGGCATCAAGACCGTGAAGACGATATCGTTTCAGAATAGAATAATTTCAAGGATATTTCGAATAATATCTCGAGATATCTCTTAAGATTTTCCTCGAAATACGTAGGTCGGTGACGGCCAACATCGATACAGATGTGGTGATATGATAGTATAATAGTAAGTCTGTTTTGTTAAGTGTTTATTTGCTGATACAGCACCAAGGTTCCAAAATCCCAGTACAGAGCCGTCATGCTGCCTCTGAAGAAAGGAAAAGGATCTTTCAGTAAAAATTACCGCGCTATTAGCGTTTTCAACGTTTCTGCTAAATTGCATGCTAAACTTGTAACTGACAAGATTATTATTTGAGTTTGAAAACAACTGTTATTGCGTTATACTTATATACTAATTTGGGTCGGTGACAAAGCTCCGAAACAAGATGGAACGTGCGGACCATTTTTTTCTGTTCGAAATATCACAAACAAATTTTCGGTCAACAATCAGAACAGTTTTTATATTTCCTTAGGGGTATCACCTACGGAATGACCCACGCGACCCTATCCATGTATTGCGTGGATAACGCACTGATAAGGGCACTGCAATCTCTGTAAAGACTATAGTACAAAGGTCCCAGTGTCTGCATTTTAATAAATATTGACATCGAGCTGAAAAGAAGACGGACGAACGTTTTCGCTGAAAACGCGACAGTTTCACGGGAAACGTAAAATCAAAGTATTTAAAGATTTCTTCCATAAAAAAATCTTACTATCGTTATTTTAGTTACGAAATACTTTGATTTATCCAAGGTATGGAATACTGTCTTCTATGTTTTTATGAATTACCATTTGATTTTTTAAGTTTATTTGATACAATATCGTAGGTATGGCAACAAGAAAATACTAAGTATTATAATATATAACATAACAATTTTACTTTAATACTACGTTCATTGATGTATATAGAATGGAATACTGAGAGTGAGACGGGGTGTAAAATCATAAGGTGGGAACGAGACCGAAATTAAGAACAAGACTAGAGTCGAAATTGGATGTGGGACTAGCTTTAGACTCAAGAGTGCGACCGGAATCGAAATCAGGAGCTGTATCGGGACCAGAATTAAAAAAAGAACGACATTGGGATTGACCGCAAGATCGAGAAAATTAAGGAATATATTTTATATCCACGAGAGCGAAGTCGCGTGAATACAGAACATGATACTTATTTGTTTAACGGGTTAAGTAGGTTCTCTTTTATCAAGAAAAAATCTTCAATGTGACCGATATTAAATAGAAATATTATTGACGGTTTCTTGACACTGCTCCGTTATCTCCACGTTATCAGTGACTATTTGACTTTTCTGTAACAAGTTTGCGCAATATAGGTGCAGACCATCATTATTATAAGTAAACATGAAATATTACAAATCATTATGTACGGTAAATTAACGAAGGCACTTCGAGGGTCCCATAGTTTCACCTATATAAATATACTTATCGCCTTACCGATACATATTTTTTAATACTGTCGCGTCTAGAAGGCACAAAATGAATATTGTTATTTTGTGCTTTAGGGTCCCTCCGGTCACGATGTTAATTAATACCAGTTTTGGGTTTTATCGACTGTTTTTTTTTTTAATTCGCTTTCCACGCTTGTTATTTTTTCTCAGCTTTATGCATTTCCAATTAAGATATTACAATTCGCTCGTATCACATCGCTTGTGGGGACGCGACCGCATCTCGATGATCTCAACTCTACTTTTGTTTTTTTACACACTCTCTTTAGGGTTCCGAGCCGAAATCGCAAAAATGGAATTCTTATAGTTTCGTCATGTCCGTCCGTCCGTATGTCACGGGCATTTCATTCAAAAACTACAAGACGTATATTATGAAATTTATAGTGTAGGTGTCTTGTATAAACCGCTACTTAGTTTAGTGATTAAATAACTAAAATAAATATATCTACTCCATACATGTAACAGAAGCTGAAAAAAATTTTTTTTTCAGCAAATATCAACGAGTGCCACATATTTCGACAATTCTTTTAAAAACACTGATGATTCTAAGCAATTTTTCTAAATAGGTGAATAATTTCAGAAATAATAGCTCCGAAATTTGCAGAAATTGTGCCCCTCTCTATTTTCTAAACCATAAGTCTAAAAAATACTTAAAAAGGTAACAAAGGTAACGCTTACTAAACATTTTGAACGAAAATTATTTTGAACATAGTCGGATATACTGTTTTTGAGTTATTGGCGAAAAACTGCGCTTCTCAACAAAAGGACGTAAGACCCATGAAGATACGCTCTTTTGCTGATGCACTATAGTTTACCCTAGTTTACTAGTAATAGTCGACATATCTACTTGTTTTTTAGCTATATGCGACTAAAGTGCTTATAACAACATGCTCTTGGCTAGTTCTTATACATCTATGTGTTTAATACAAAATTTTATTGTATTAAATACATAGATGTGTAAAAACTGTTATATTATTCGCACCCAAGAACCATAAAGCTTGTATATCGTAATTCGACCTATGTTACCATGTTGAACAATAATTTGGATCATGTCATATGTATAATAGTTTGCGTCAGGCAATACATTTTATCCGCGGGTTTGTTTGCGTGGACAGTATGCGTACATTAAGGGAATTGCCTTTAAAACGTTGCAATATCATTGATACCTACTAAGTTTCAAAATTATTTTTGTAAGTGTTCCATAGCGTTATTGGAATACCGACACAAGTAGTTTGTAGGTTTCTGATAAATACTCAAATCTTAATTGCCGTACTACGCGATGTAAAATATAGTTACTTAATGTCTTTCAAAATTATCTCTGCAATTTGAAATATGGAAACCGGACAACTTTGACTGGGATTCGGTACACTGGAGGGTTCGTATAAAAATGTTTTTAATAGTTTATTTTATAATATTTTTTCAGGAATAAGTTATGTATTTATGTTTTTTAATATCAAAAAATCTTATATTTTTATATTGGAAAGTTAAAAAATGTTCTCTCATATATAGAACTTCGTCATGGTTGACAAAGTGATTTTGTTATGACACAAAAAAAAATTTTGCGTATCATAACCACAAAGTAATGATTTTTGGGTTTTTTCATTTCCTGGTAGTGTAGTAGACTTTCTTTTTACTACAATTATTTCTAGATTAATGGAAAGTATCCTATAGCTTCTGAGAAGTGATTTTTCGAGTATACAAAATGGCCGTATATAGATACTCATTAAATTTTCGTTTTCTATGCGATCACGTATCATTTATTGGATTGAAATTTTTATTTGTAATGCGCCCATCCGAGAAGATTATTATCAAAAAAAAAAACCACTAGTTTTTAATCGAAAGCGATTGAACAGAATGTGTACTGGCGCGTTTTGATATATTCAATGTGGATTTCAATCTAAAGTATTTATGGGCTTATTAATTTTTTGTTCATAGGTATCGCATTCCTTGCCTTTTGTTATAGCAAACCGGGCTTCATTTAAATCTATGAGCGGACCACTTTGAATATACAACGTAGTTTTTAGATTTTATTTGGAATGAATGATATTAGCTACACTCATCTTTTGAGGTTAATATAAAATTTAAAATTATGAATTCCTATGTATTTATTATTAACCTTCACATTAGCTACGTGCGAATAAGTGCATGGTGGGGAGTTATATTCGACAGCAGCATTTTTTGTGAAAGAAATAGGAAGATTATCGAGAAATGTAATACATTTTAGATAAATTTTATGTGAAACTTCAATATAATTATCAATATTATCGGAATGAAGCACAATATTTGTTATTAGACATTGAAAAAGAATGTACAAATAAACTGATAAATAAAAGCTGAATTATTCGAGATGTCTTTAGAAAGACACAAATGTCAGTGTGCATTGATTACATGGGTAATCAATGGTTCTGTAAGTATTTGGTCTTATAGAATTACGGATTTGAAGACATTTTGTTGAATTTCATGAAACTCTAGTCTCTGCCATAAAGAATTTAATTTGTTTGGGCAAACTATCAACATTATGTAAACTAAAATGCTTAAATTTTTTTCTTCAGATTAAGTCAAAATATGTTCATAATCGCTATATATTATAATCGTTTATGCAACAATAGAGATTATTGTACTATTTATACTACGATTTGAAAAAGCACTTCATAGCAAAAATTATTGTCATTATTCGAGTAGAGTATATATTTTTCAAGTTGATGTGTCTGGTGGAAGAAATAATAATATACGATTGACTGTAAAATCTCGATTAGGTGATTATTTTATTGCAAGAGATGTAGGCAAATAATTACTATTGTTTTATGAAATGAAAATAATTGTACATGATAGTGCATATTAAATTGTCGTAGCTATAACAAAAACAGAAATAGTACATAATTATTTTTATTACGAAAAGTAAAACCAATCAAGAAGATATTCTTACTTTTTACTTATAATTGTGTTGTAGAAACAGAATAATTCATTGATAACAATGCTAATAATGATAATAAACAACTATATAATCAATGTTTTTTATTATTTCATGAACTTATAAATATTAGATAAATGCCGATAAGTTACGAACACTAGACGGCGCTAATGTCGTGCACATTGCAATGATTCCGATTCCTATTTTACATTTTCTTACTAAAAGATCCATATGCATAACATATTTTATTAAAACTAGAGTATACAATAAAATAATAAATACCATGCAATGAGTTCATTAATCATTATTTTCCTGACTATCAATACGTACACACAATAAATCAATATAGGTTCGTAAAACGTCAAAATCTGATGAAAACCCAACATTCAAAAATAGGACTGTAAACAGTATTTCCTCAGTTTATGACAATTTATGAATTTTCATAGGGGGAGGTTAAGAATTATGCAGATTGATTCATTAATAATTAGTAAAAAAGTTATTTATGTATCTGGTTATTTTATTATGTTTATTGTAATTAGAATAAGACACTCTATAATAGGAGAAAGTGTTGCGATGCTGTGTAGTCAGATACCTACTGTGTATAGTATAAGTATAATTGACATTAAAGCCATTTTTTTAAGAATTGATTGATTGATTAAGTATTATGTACCAAACGATTAGAAGTATTGATAGAATTGTGGTTATTGTGATGCTAAACTATTATGTTTAAGCGTACCTAATATTTTAAATGTATATTTATTTGAATTGAAAACGAGACATTGTTAAGTATCTTTAATTCACTCTATTAGATGAATACATATTCTTTAATTTAACACAGTTTTGTAGTAATGTCACTAAACCCAGAAACATATTAATATTGCGTCAGAAAGTTTTACTTCATCTTTTGTGTTTATGACTTAAATTTGATTCATTTTTTAGGAAATAATAAGGATAAATCTAAATAATAATTATCTAGGCCTTAGACAAAATATTAAATCTCATAGCCATCTTTTAGTGTTTCTTTTCCGAAAAATTTCGGATATGGATAAATATCATTTACTGACCTATATTTTAATAAAGACCTACTTAGTATTAGAAAATAAAGATTTTGCAAAATCTATTTCCTGTTTCTCACAAAATTGTGCTATAATGTTCAAGAAGATCGAGCGATCATTTTTTCATTCAAGCTCCAAGGCCGCAGACATTACCGCATTTAATGGTTTTTGTTTTAAATAATTTACACCTAATTAGGAAAGCAATTGTCAGTGATTCATTCGAGTGATGTTTATTACTTATTTACATTTGTATTATTATCGAGGTTATTGTGGTTGAATCATTTGAGCTTTGAACTTCACTATCTGAATGTATAACGTAATGACCTATGTTCAGAGTGCGGTAGATATAGGTGATGCGTCATAAACTTTTAGAAATTTTAGGAGTGAGGTGTCTAGTGAGTATTTAATCATATCCAAAAGCTATTACAGAATATAGAAAAGACGTTTCATAAAGTTTTCTTAATCAAATGCAAATAAATTAAGACGAAGAATAATCGATAAGAGTATAAAAATAATCTAAACAATAAACTAAAACATACGTAATGTTAATTTGAAATTATGTTTTTAATAATACTTAAAAAACCTTTGTATGCTAAAAATAATTGCTGTACTTTTTATATGTTCTTATTTCTGAAAGGTCAAAATAGAAAATACAATAATCAATTTGGAATGTTCATTGAAATAGGCTGAATTAATAAAAAAAATTGAAAATCCAAAAATATGAGAAGCGTTATCTAAAGCATATTATTCTAACTATTGCAATTCAATTTCTTCGAAACAGATGAGTAACGTAGACATAGATTTACTTACTACTAAAAAAACTGCAATACCTCATTTGTATTACATTTCTATAATAATAATTTTATTAATCATAATTAAACGACATTCTTCTTTGGCGTCAACAGTTGGACGTAGTTAAGCATTAAGGAACCTATCCATAACATTGTCAAATATTAATTAAATATAATTACTGATTTAAAATACCGACCATTATGACTCTTAAGGTCGGTATTTTAAATCAGTAACTAGATCCAAACCAGAAACCCAAAGTGCGGCGTAATAGGTACATAAGATGTCAATCCACATATTAGGGAGTCATTATTTGTCAATCCTTTATAATCCTTTGAGAAATATATAATTACACATAACCTTAAACACAATAATCAACAATCATTATTTTTATATGTATTTTGTATAAATCTTTTAGAAATTCAAAGCAGGGCGTGCGTGAACAAACACCGCTCAAACTTTAAACGTCAATATCTCGAAAGTGACTTTTTGTGGTTTGGGTCCTTATTGCTCAACTGCGTCCAATTGATATATGCTGAGCACTACTGCAAAGTAGCACTTTTAGGGTTTTTAATCGAGTGCGGTGAAGTCCAAGAGGAGGGTTATGTGTTTAACCCATGTGTTATATGTATGTATGTGGTATGTCCATTAATCTGTTTTAATAAGCCAATTTCAATAAGTTACACGTTTTTAGATTGGCTTTGGTGGCGATAATATCAACTGAATATTTTAAGACTATAAAAATTCAAAATAACTGATATTTCAAACCAAATTGTGCGTCTTCCAAACATTTTTTCTTTCAAACAATACGAGTGTAGAGATTAGGGGGTTTAAGAGGTGATCGCAAAAATATATACAACTTGTATGGTTAGAAGTAATTTGAAATGGCAAATTGAAATAAACTGAAATTATTACTTCTTCTGCCAACCACTTTCACGACTCGCACTATTCTAATTAATGCCCCAAAGCCTCCTTTGACCTTCCATAATGTCTTTTTACCCGACTACGCAACAGTAAAGAGAGGCTTGTTTTTCACGCTTATCTGGGTATGTATGAATGTAGAATTCCTTTTCATTTTAACATCCCAATGAATTTTAATCAACGAGGTACACACTTTATCGATTTACCTAAACAGTATGACGACTAATAGCTAGATTATATTTTTATAATATCAAAATGTAAAATATAAAATTCCCACAGAAACGAAAAATCAAAAAATCGGATATCATATTGAGTGACGTATCAATGAATATTGTTTTGAAAAATATCTTACATATAGGATGTACCTAGTTACCATTTTAATGTATGTATATAGATAGGTATATATATATATATATATATATATATATATATATATATATATATATATATATATATATATATATATAGATTATATATAGTTAAAAAAAGTTTAATCTTTCTAGCAATATATTTATATTTTTGTAAAGACATCTGGAGGAAATACATTTGGAACAGCATTTTTATGCGGGCATTTTATTATTGTAGAAGTTGTATTTATATTATACGCCGATTATTCAAAGCGTATGGAACAAACACGACTATACAGCACAACTTACGAAACTCTGCCGCTGTGAAGTTAGTCACAAAAGCGCCATTGCGTCGTAAAATGGAAATGCGGAGAGATGAAGAAAGGGTTGGGGAACATTAAATCTGCGCATTGCATCATTCGTAGGTATTTCAGAGTTGCAGTTTCATGCACTGTACTTTACTTATGGTGGATCCAAGAGTCCTAAAGATTTTATGTTGTTTCTGGATTTTTTGGGAAATTAAAAAAATCGTAACTTATAAAAGGAGTAAAAGTTTCAAGGATTGTCTCATTATCTGCATAACGAATAGTAAAGATAATAAAAAAATACAATAGCATCAACAATTCAAATAATATAGGTCAGCATAAAAATTTAATATCAATAAATTACAGAACTATCTACTTTGTATGACACATCTCATATAGGCAACATCCAATATCTATTAGGAGAAGTTATTATATGATTTTTTAAGTTTATTTTAGGAAATAAAACATATTGTTACTTCAAAAATGTAACACTAAGAAGAAACTATTTCTTTTTAATGTGCTTCGTACACAAATTGATATCACAATTAAACATTTTCATAAAGGGATACCAAACGAGTAATACTCAGCGGTAGCAGGTCATAACTGATTGCGTTTTTGCGTACAGGTCCAAACTAGACTTTATGCAGTCTCTAGCATAAAGTCTACTTCGGCGCTATCTTACCTCTATGAAATTACTCTTATACCTAATATACCCTATCCTTATTCAACCCTCTATAATATTCCAAAATCAAACGAGAGCATGAAAGTCATTCAATTTGTAAAAGTGGCCTTAAAAACAATTTTTGCCATATTTGATGACAAAGATTATCCCATATCCCATGAAGCTATTTTTTCCTCATAATGCAATCTTTTCTAATAACATTGTATTTTTTCTTTTCATGCATTTTGAAAGTTCATTTTTGCGACTTTATCTGCATTTTCAGGTTTATTTAGTTTACTTTTTAAACTGTGTCCGGTTTTTGTACTCTGTGGTTGACCTTTGTAGTAAACCTAGCTATACTACCTTCTTTTATCCAGTTGGCGGATTTAATATTTTTTATGAATTAGTAGGCCCCACTTTATTTCACCCATGTACCTTTCTAAAATAATAATTTCTGAAATCTGCGCCTAGGACGCGCCGCCCTAAGGCCGCCGCCTACGGCTATTGACAAATCCAGGGTGGCTACCACAAAACACACGAAATTGGCGATTCGATTGATCGCGTTGTCACCTAATCGAATCGCGAGTTGAATGAGCGACCACAACGCCCTCATTTTGCTTGGGACTCATTCATCGCCGCGTCGACCACAGATCGCGACTGAAAGGCTGATTCGTTCGTTCATTTGGCGATTATTGGTCTATGGACATGTACATCCACTCTGTACTATATGTTCATAGTCATATGTTGATACGACACTTGGCTAACGGATTTTTAACTTTGTTAAGTTTGTAAAGTTTTTGCGCAATTGATATTAATAGTATAATATATCTAATTGATATATAATAGGTAAGTAGATAATGTAAATTTCTATAAATTTGTATTTATCGTGAATGTTTTACCAATTTTTTAATATTATCCCATCGTGTACATAAAAATATGACGTGAAAGCAATTGTTGAAATATTTATCAAATTAATTACAAACACATGGTAGTTTTAATGGTACCCAAATTGTATTTTACGTCGGAAATATGCGAAGTAAAAACACAATTTTATGTTTAAGTATATTGAAGTAAAAGAAATACGATGGAATGGTATTAAGATCTAAAATGAGATTTGAATTGAGTTATATAACTCATTTATTTTATTATATGTTTAACTTTTCAGAATGGCTAATAGAACTTCTGCCTTGCAATATACTTTGTTATTGGAGTATATGGAAAAGTAAGTGACAAATCTACATCACTTTAGTTTTGGATTGATAGATTTGAGCAATAATTTTCTTAATAATCTTTAAGTACTGAGGGTCTATAAGTAATGTCAGTTTTCATAACTGAAATTCATGTCATAACTTGTTACGATAAGTCTCTACTATATATAGAGTACAGCTATTTCACAATTATTTAATGAGTTTTCAAAGATGTTCAAAATGCATTATAGAAATTCTTTACATCTAAGTCCAAAGAATGATTTTACCAAAGTCTCAGAGTTTGCTGAACATTTCATTTATTTAATAGAAGTGATGAGCTATGTACTTTGAATACTACGGTTTTGTTTCCGTGTGATTATTTAATAAACAAAGTGAACATTAAAAACATTATTTATGATACTTTTAATAATAATGGATTTTAACTTTGATTTTATATGTATTTTATGAAACATTTCAATTGTGATGTAAGTGGGTTATAATTAGGATAATTAAATTTTGAAAATGTATTGTGGTATGTTTTTATTCAGTAATATTAGAAAGTGAGAACAAGAATTCAGATTCTATATTATTTTCTTAAGATTTTCTCTTCTAACCCACTTTTATTTTATAGAAATGGTGATTTAACAAGGCCCTACAACACACAATTTGAGCGACTGACAAATTTCAAAAATGGGATGAACTAACTGCACTTTTAAATGCAAGTGGTTGTGGATGCATAAAACCATGGAAAAGTGGAAAAGTAAGTTCCAGTAGAAAATTATATTTTGTCAAACATGCTTATATTGGTGATGGTACATACTGAAGTGCTTTATTTTATATTGCTTAGGTATGGGTTGACTGGAAAACAAAACAAAAAAAGCAGCGAGTATTAGGACAGAGATATCATCTACAGGTGGTGGAGCGTCGAGGAAGTTAATATTATCAGAGCAAAACAGGGCTCTTGTCCATAATGGAAAGTCGGCAGTTATGGGTCGTGGTCCTGAAATAGGATTTCAAAATGTAGGTTTGGAACATTGAATATATGAAAGTTGCAGTATGTATAAAATAATTTGTATTTAAAATCATTTAGTAATTGTAAATGTTATTGAATTTGCATCTGCATTTATCCAAAAGTTGAATAAGATTTTCAATTTTTAAAATGTGTATGATTATTATTAATTATACACTCCTTTTATTAACAATCTTTTATAGATATATGTTGTTAATATATACATTTAGTACAGTAATAATATATAAGCATATATTTAGCTTAATAGTTGAATTTCAATTAATTTGAAAATTTTTAATTTTTAACTTTGTTTTAGGTAACACTAACAGTACCTGTGGAGATTGCAGTTGATAATGCAATAACTTCTTCAAGCAGAAATTGTTTGTACAGAATCAGAAATAATTTCTAGAGATCCAGAAATAATTTCTACACCTTTAAATGTAGAAATATCGCAGAAACAGGTTATAGTACCTGTCGAACAAGAAGCTTTTTGTCCCGAACCCCTGCTCCAGCAATTCCTGCTGCTAGTCGTATTTTGTCAACACCACGAAATACCGAAGATGAAGATGCAGAGCCACCAAGAACAGCTGGACGTGGTAAGTTTATCTATACCTACACTAAAATAAGAATGTCTGCTACCTGTTTGTTAATTTTATCATTCATCATATATAGACTGCTGAATAGTTTTGATGCAGGTTTTATATCATCAAAATGAGTAAACATGTAATTTACAAAATTTTAGTATATATGAATGAGGTAATAAAATAACTAGCCAGGAACAAAACAGAAAACAAGGGCTGGGACTTAACATAACAGTGGAACAAAACTGAAATAAAACACCACATTTGGTTTGAGACAGTAAAAATTGCTCGACATAAAAATGAAGGGAATTATTTTATGTGCTTGAGAGACGGAAACCTAGTATTGTAATAATGTAGCTAATTTTTAAATTCCACTCGACTTCTTTTGTAACCTTTCAAAATTTGTTTCATAACATTTAATAATAATTAATTTGATATTTACGTTTCAGCAAGTACCATCGAGTAGACAGGACGTCGTCGACGACCTACATAAATTCAAATAGCGTCCCATTGCAGTTAACAGAAATAGAGCAGAGAAGACTAGATCTAGAAGAGCGACGTCTCAGTTGATAGATTAAGAGAGAATATCGCTCAAAATGAAACTACAAGAAAATCGGTACTGTCTCATGATTCATGTTCTATAAAACATGCAAAATAGATGAGGTATGGTGAGAGACAGAACGCCCAAAATAGGCAACTCAAGAAATAATTTTACAGGTGCTGTCTCTGGGCATTGATCTTCTAGAAGGATTCATACAAAATAGATGAAGAAATTGACAGAAATCATGGAGATGAAGAAATTGTGGAATTTGAAATATTGTGATATGCTACTGCATTTCACCTGCAAACAAAATGGTTTGATTGAAACAAATTTAGGTACGGTAGGGTAAGAATAATTTTATAATTAATGTGGCTTTAAACTGAAAGAATTTTTATTAAAATTAGCTCATAGTGATGCGACAGATACGGATTATAATTATTTTCGTACAATTCTATAAATAAAAATTATATATTGTGTATGTTAGCTCAGTTAATTAATATATGTCTTTTTTTTTTATGTTGCATGTTACAGCGAGAGCTGGTGGACCTCCGGGCGG